>JAJJMA010112599.1:2130-47775 GCA_023529015.1 Papaver nudicaule | reverse complement strand
TAAAGTCATAACTCCTACTAACCTTTTGTCGATGAAGAATAATTGATGTCTTCTTTGTCTTCACAGTCTTCGTCTTCAAGGTCTCTACTACTCTGTCTATATCCCATTTCCGAAATCTAAACTCTAGTAGGCTAAATCAAGAATTGAATTTTGACACCTAAAACTGACAACTAGCTTGACATACCAACGCTAGTGGGTTTGACCGGACAATGCCTTAACACGTTACACACAGGGTTTCGAAAGGAAGCAACACACGGCTGCACTCGGTGTTGTAAGACCTAGTTAGCTCCAGTTGTATAAGTTTCTTAAGTGATTCTTTTTACAACTAAGGTAGAGACAAGTTGGGCATAGTTTACTCGGTTTACTTGTCAGCCCCAGCTTGTAAGTAGATTTCCGTATGACCTGGAGCAATCCGAAGGAAGTCACTTTGTGTATGTCAAACTGATAGAGGACATTCAAACATACAGTTGACAATTGAGGTTGCAAAGCCGGAATTGATGACAATTGAGGTCCCGAGGTTTTTCTACAAGTTGTAGTTTCCTCGTTAAAAAAATCTCTGGTGTCTTGTGTGCTTTACTTTCCGCATTATATTCTCTGATTATATAATTAAAGCAAACACAAGAAGTACGTTATTAATAAACCTGATCGTTGTCCTCAATCCATCCCTTGGATTTACCAAGACCCTGTCTTGCATTGGACTGATCCTTGTGATCCAAACTCAGGTTAACGGATCTGGATATTGATTTTTGAGATCGTCCAGATCTGACCATAAGTCTCACGAGCCCAAACGAAAAGTTGGTTGTATTTCGGTACCCCTGCTTTTTCAAGGAGTTTGTTATGCAATTGAGTAGTATATAATTGATGTAGGACATCTACTAAATTTAGGATGCTTCCGCTCTGCATTAAGAATACCTGTAAGCATATTGCATCGATGCTTAAAGATACTTACACAATGTGATATGTTCTCCTCCTTACTCAATACACTAACTTTTGGTTTGACATGACAAGCACATCGATTTTACTCCCCCTATGACAATGCCGTAGACAATTGTCGTAGTAGATAGAAAGATTTTACTCCCCCTTACTACGAGATTTCTCCCCCTTTTTGTCACAAAAATAGACAAAAGAAAAAGAAAAATAGGATTAATCCTCATAAAATCGCAATAATCAATGTAGACAATGGTAAACATACCTGAAACGAGAGATAAAAAGATGCAATTCTCTCGCAAATTCCACAGCCGCACACCCCAAAAAGATATTACGATGAAGCACAAGTTCAAAAGAACTCTCCCCCATTATGTGTCATTCCATAAGGAACAACGCGACGACCTTCCCAAGCAAGGATTTGGAATAAATTCTTGGGTGAAGTACAATTTACAAGTAAAATTGTAATTATGTTTTTCTTCCCTAGCCAGTTACGGTCAAATAGGAATTCAAAGTTTAATCTTCCTATTTTCTCAGAGAGTTTCGGTCAACCATCGCCTTTAGAGAAAACATAAGGTTACCCCTTCCTAGTGGTTGTAAGACTAAGAATTAAAGGTACAACATTTAATCCAGCGGAGTTCAACATTGTATCCTACGAGGTTCCACTTTATCAAAATCGTCTCCCCTCAGCCATAAGAGTCAGAAGCATGGATTTTGATAGTTCTTCATGAACTGCTTTACACGAACGGGTGGTATGGCTAAAAAAGCAACTTCACGATGTATGAAATACATTCATATATATATAATCAATTAAGATCAAGCATTGCAATCATCAATTAAGATTTTAATTTAATAACCTCTATTAATTGATGAAAAGAGAAATCATGGAAGTAGCACAAGCAAATCATGCTTAAATCAAAAAGATGACTACTTTTAGCATAGTGATTACCCAAACCCTAAGGAAAAGACAAAGAGCTTTTTAATAAGGAGTTAACTATGCTAAGAAAAGACTGACCTAGACATCAGAGTCAGTATCTTCTTCTGGTTCACTTGAACTGTTGAAGTCGTCAGCTTTCTTGAACACGTAGTGAACATGGTTAGCTTCAGTATCTTCATCAGAAATATTGTTAAGCATATTGTTCAAGTCATCCTTAATAACAAACATATCTGCTTTCAATTCATTAATTTCAGTTCCCAGTAATTTCATATTGTTAACAATGTAAACAAGTTGGATTTTGAAAGCTTCAAACTCTTTCAGAAAGTCGTGAACGACTCCTGCAGAGATCATGGTGTCATCTTCCACATTCTGATGATCATAGGCAAAGTAACAATTTGTTGTTGCATAGATTTCTTGAGAATCAAGAGTTCCAGCAATAGTATCATCAAGATCAGTTCTCTTCTTTTTCCTTCCAAACCCAACACCTTCACAAACATAACTTTGCAAGCCTCTTCAATATTATTTCGTGTGACACTACTAGTAATATGTTTCATGGCTTTATGGATAACGGGCAATTCACTACTAAGTCTATGTACATCAAGCTGATTCATAGAGGTAGAGATAGGAATCCACATCTGGAAAAAAAGTGGAAAAGAATCTGGAAAATGAGAGTCATCCCAAGGATCCAGACGTTCGTCTGGAAATGTACTCATGATATCTTGCCTCTGAATGGAAGAATTGGGAGGAAATTGAAGTACATAAACAGAACATGCCCAATGTGTGGACATATGGAGGAGAACCAGACTCATCTTTTCATGCATTGTGAGTTTGCGGTGGTCGTCTATCGTCATCTAGGGTTCAACATGGATTTCATAGCTACTGGCAGCACTAGTTTCCGAGCTTGGATGCAAGATTGGTACATCAGGACTGACATTACAAACGGTTTGGACTGGCCTGAACTCATGGCTACGATAATATGGGGGATATGGAAAGCTAGAGGTAATCTGGTCTTTAGGAAGATTAGGCCTAGTATCCAAAACACTGGTGACACGATAACCACTTTGGTTAACCAAAATAGAAAGCTTAAGAAGAACCCAACCTTACAGGATAAAGAGATTAGCATCATTAACAACCCCAAACCAGTTACAGTAGATATAATGGCCCTAAAAATAAATGTTTCGTGTGTTTTTAACTCTACCAAACAAGGTGGAATTGCTCTCATCCTTTCTGACCATACAGGAAAATGCAGAGGAGGAAGGAGTTACTACCAACAAGGAGACTCAGCAGAGGACCTAGATGTTACCGCGGCTTCAAGGACAATCCAGTGGACACGGCAATTAAATCATCCCAATTTTCAAATTGAAAGTGACTGTGTGAATGTTGTTGAAGCCACAAGAAGATTGATAAGTACCACCAAAACCGCTCCAACAAGGTCGCATGCAAGCGACAAGTTTAATTTTAGATTATGTATGAAAGCGATTAACGCTCTTAGTTGTATTCCTTCTCAAGAAAACAGTGATGCGTACATTTTGGCTTCCCTTTGTGAAAGACAAAAACTAAGCACAGACTGGTCTGAAAGCTCACTCTCAACCGCTATTAGTAGCATGGTGAATGTGACAGGAAGTAGGATGTATGATTTGTAAGCTCAGGGTTATCCCCTGGATTATCTATTAAAAAAAAGATACTGAGTGTGAATTCTCACAAAAATTGTTTTAGTAACATAATAAGAACTATTTTATTGATCATCACTAGAATGTAATTTGAAGCATACCCGGGTTTCTGTAATGTAGATAGATGATGATCCTGGAAGCAGTCCCATGTTTTCATTTTATTGTACCCAAAGAATTGCCTTTATTATCACCAACATAGTGGTGTTTTTACCTGGAAAAACAATGCACCGTCTCTGGATACTTTCGTAGTGTTCGAGATCAAAGTTGAACAAGACGAGCCTAAACCAAGTCAATGGCCGTTCACGTCTTGCTTCGGTCACATAGAGGATAAAGGTTGATCTAGGGAGGGAAACAACGAAGAAACTTGAGATCAGGTTGAGGATGTGTTTTGGGTGTAAGAGTTCAAGATCTCCGTCGTGAAAGTGACTGGAAATCTCCAAGGCTAGAAGTATGTTGGGTTTCTCAGGCATGTTTACTTCTGAGGCTCTGGTTTATTCAGGTGTTCTAAATATCTGGTTGTTTATGGAAAGATGTTCTGCCTTGGAAGATAGAGGAAGCCTCTATTTATAGTTTTGAACGCACCCTGATCTCTCGACAGAGAAGGTGGAAGTCGTGGAAGAGTGGGGGAGTGGAGGACATGAGTTGGTTTCCGTAACTGTCTGAGTTGTGTAGAACATGTCCACTCGCGCCATCTTCTCGTAACTGTCCACTATCTCTATCAGTTTCTTTCGACTGCCGTAGACCGCCAGACCAATACCCCTAAAGTTATCCCCCCGTGTGATGTTTTGATGTCTCGAGTGATACGCATATATTGCGTAGTTGAGTTGAGTTGAGTCTGAGTAGAGTCGTATGACTAATTGTCATGACCAACATGAGTGTGGTGCCTCCAGGACACGAGTATAGGAGTGGCCTTGGCTGTTGGCCAAGGCCAGGAGTTCATAGCACCATTGGCTTGTGGCGCCATAGCCCAAGGGGCTACGGCCTTGGCCTTTGGCCAAGGCCAACCTCCAAAGCGCTTTAGCGCTAACCCCGTTATCATAGCGCCACGGCCTTGGCCTTTGGCCAAGGCCAACTCGTCTTGTTGTGGCACCATGATTCATGGCGCCACGGCTGTGGCCTTTGGCTGAGGCTAGTTTCTTGTGAACTCATGGTGGCTCATGGTGGTGCCATGCTATATGGCGTTATGACTTTGGCATTTGGCCAAGGTCAACTTTGTTGCAGCTGGTGTGTGCTGGCTATGCCTTGGTTATGGTGTGTGTGCTTACGCTACAACATACTTGAAGTCATGGCGTGTTTATCCATGGTATCACTAGTGGAAAATGTCCTTTTTGGAACGGTTAGAAACAGTTCTTAAACTGAATAAAAGAACGGTTCTTATCAGTTCTTTAAACAGTTCTATCTTTTTCGTCCTTTTCAGATAGGACGGATTTCTGCTGACTTTATTATAGAACTGACTTTACACGTTGTTTTTAAGAACTGTGAGAAGCAGTCCTTCAACTAGATTTAATTAATAATAAATGTTAAAATAAGCACCTCAATATATCCCATTTCAGATGATCTGATTCCATTGTACAATTCTAACTGAACAGAATTATCTAACTAAGTTGAAATAAAATGCAAATTTAAAATTGAACCTAAACCCATCACCATTCATATAAAACTGAATTCATTGTATCTTACATGGAATCAAAATTACCGTACATTTCAAGTTCAAAATCAACAAAAATAAAAAGATTCAAACAGGTAATAATATTAAGTTCTAAGGACAGTACTTTAACATTTCTTGTAACCGGTGGGTTTCAAGGTTGCATTGATTGGGATGTTGTAGTAGTCTAAAGTTCTTCCATCTTCCAACTGTTTACCAGCAAAGATCAACCGCTGCTGGTCCATAGAAATTCCTTACCTTGAATCGTAGAGTTCCTTCCTGACTAGTGCACAACAGAATAACGTATAAAAGCACTCCGAAGCAAGTAAGAATATTATCTTCGGCATGACTTGTCATATTGTTAAATAATAAACATTTTGTTTTTCTAAAGATCATCCAAGGGTAAAAGGCGACAGACAGTAGGGATTCTTACATTGCTATCTCCGGCATGACTCATTATCTTGTTAAATGTCCCAGTGCAAACAATGTATGAGGTCATACAAGCAACTTGACCATCGGCCCCTGAAACAAAAGTGATTATTAAACCCTGTAATAGAGCTCAACTATTGTTGAACTTAGCACATGCATGTAAAAGGTAGAAATTGCAGTATAAAAAATAAGCAGACTTACCACCACCACAAAGCTTTATTGCTAATTCACATGCAACAAGCATCTGTTTGATTAATTGCTTGATTAATCCATTGTCCAATGCAAAAATCAGTATGGCTTTGTACTGGATTGCAAAGTCAGTGAGTCCATTACTAATTGCAAAACCCTGTTTGAACAACTTTCTTGTTATGCAGGTCCAAGTACACAATAAGAGGAAAAAAAGAACAACCTCTAACTTTGAGTACCTATACCTTGATATTTATTTGGAGTCCTTCTTTAGCCTTGTTTCCTAGGTAAACACGAGCAACAAAAGCAAGATTGTAGTGCCCAGCATAAGATTCACCAGTTATGTAAAAATCATTCTTAGCAAACTGAGGATGCCTGAAATCATAAAAAGAGCAGTGAGATTTCAATTTCCAGTTCATTTTCTTCAAATTTATCTCTCTCCAAATTCAACACAATACAAGCGTACCTGTAAAAAGTTATATAGATCAGTGCTGACACCCTCTTCATTGTTATCGAGGTCACAGTCATCAGAACTATAACTAAAACCTGTCCCAGTAGGCTGGTCAACATATAGAAGGTTTGATACCTGCAGAATGAGTTATAAAGCCACGTCAACAAATTTCATCCATAACAAGATTCAGCGGAGCTTGCATAAACAAGGGAGTAAATGCAAGGCAATTATACCTTGTCCCACCCGTCTTCTTTCCACACAAAAGACCATTCTCATAAAAAACAACCAATTCACTACTACACCCTGGTCCTCTAGTTAACCAAATAACACCATGATTATACTTATTGCTCCACGACCCGAAAAGAAGCAGAACATCCTATAAGAAGCCAAACACTAGAATTCAACACAAGACACAAACAAACACTTGCAAAAGAATAACATAAAGCAATTTCACTAGTAACAATACTAAACAAGCCAATCCAGGCTGAAAAAGTTCCATATTTCCCATTATAACACGGAACAACAACATCTACTGTACACAATTTCGTCAACATCAAACAAAAGAATTCTCACCAGATAATGACTTGCACTGCATCACCAAATTCTTATCATCTCGAATTGAATCATAATAAAAAAGATAGACAGATTCAAGAGTGACTTGCTTACAGTTCTACCATCAATCTAATGTTACTCCTTAATGACGCGCTTAGCAGCAGCTGGGTCTGCAAATACAACGAAACCAAAACACTAAGCTCGACCATTAGTCATGTCTTTCATTACCACAGCTTCAACAATTACGATGTAAGTATGAGATATGACTTACTTTGTTCTCCATTGCTATTTGCACTTGTTGTGAGACATCTGCAATCATCAAAAGAAAGCAAATTAACAAACAAAAGAGCAACAAACACCACACCCAGGGACTAGGATACCCGTCTACTTGACATAAACCAAAACCAAACAATTTAGCAGGACAATTATGTTCATCAAATTTGTTGAGATTGGGTGAAATTTTTAAAACCAAAACTTGAGATCAAGAATTTAATAGGAATTCCTATCACTAAAAAACATTTGACAAAGAAATTGAGAAATCGGAACAAAAACCCTAAAAAATAACTCAAAAAGAAATATCAATTTGAGATCTGAAATGAAATCAAAGTTATTGAGTTTTCAGAACCCTCTGAAATCAAAGTTCTAGCTTGAACCCTAATAAATCAGTGTTGTTAGCTTTCATAAGCCGTCTGAAATTCGGGTTCTAGCTTGAACCCTAATAAATCAGTTTTTTTTTTTTTAAAGAAACTAAAACCGAATCAGAGATGTTGAAATTAGTGTTGACGAATTAAAATTGTCTAAGAGAATGATCGTAAATTGAGTGGTGTTTCTTTTTCTTTTGAGAGTGTTTTTTTTTTCTTTTGTCTGAGAGGATATGAGGAGAGAGAGAGATAAGAAGATAAGAATGTAGAAGAAGAAAAAGAGTGAACTCGAGACGAGAGAGAGATAGAGATATATCGAAATAATAATTAAAATAAAGTGAGTGTTCATCACACCGTTGAAATAAAGAGTCCATCTCCAACCGTTGACGAAAGAACGGATTAGAACAAATCTTTAACTTTTTCGATTTTTAAGTAGCAAAAGAACGGACTTTGACCGGGCTAGACGCGAAACCGCCCAGGTCAGTTCTTTTACCAAACCCCTGGTCAGTTATAAAACCTTCCTTTTCCACTAGTGTATGTTAGACCATCCTGAGTTTGGGATGAGGTCTGCTTAAGCTTGTTTAGGTTGTTGTATGCTTCTCAGGGAGCTCTGGACAGGCCTAGAAAATCGATATTTCCGAGGTTTTCATTAAGACTCAAATGTTGAGTCGTATAAAGAGGAAATCCATGAGGATGCGTCTCTGTTAACTCTTCACCATGTACCATATAATGATCTGGTTTTGATGTCGAGGAATTCGAGGCGATGTCGACATGAAGCAGATTAATAGGTTTAATGTGCTGGTGAGATTATCAGTACTGCACTATGATATCATCCTCTCCACCGGGGGTTATAAGAGAGAACTCATAGAGAGTTTATTCAACTCGTAGAATGGGTTGCATTCTGAGCTATAGAGATGTGCCTGAATAGGCGATTGCCTATAGGTTAGGCCTGGTTAGAGAGTGTTTTTACAATCTTGTCCCTCTCTCATTTTTCACCATCTACAGAAAGTCCCCTGGTATTGTTTTTTCAGTTGCTCATGACTTATTTGTGCCACAGATATTTCCTTTTGTGCCACGGATATATCCGTTGCAAAAATTTTGGTAGGAATTAAAAAATAATAATTACAAAAATGAATTTATTTATATAATACAATCCTGCAAATTTCTTCACCTACAATCTGAAATTTCATATAAATTCTCATCTCAAATCCTGTTGCATTCAATCTTACAACATTTAACAATGGAAATACATAGAATACAAAGGGTTGTTCAAGAATGGAAATATATTCAATCTTGGGAACAAATTACAGAGAAACCAAAGGGTTGTTCAATTAAATGTTAAGTTAGAATAAAAATAAAAACCCAACAAGTTACACTAAATAAACTAATCTCTTTACTAAGAAAGTAGAATCCTACCTTCTTAGTATAAGTTCTGCTTCTAAGGGGTCTACGCGGCATACAACAACATTACAACTCTTGCTTCTCACTTGGCATTTCAGCTGGCTTTGCTTCATTGATTCACGTTACAATTGGGTAAAACAACTTTAATTCATTCCCCCAACAGATGGTATGTGCAAGCGTGTTATCAGTATAACAGAAAATAAAGATATAAGTTAAATGCTTGGGTGCATAATCAAAGAAGAAACTTGCACTTACCAGTAACTTCCAGGGCGGATCGGTCCAGCTTGCTTCTCAGCCTTCAAGGAATTCTGCCTGGAAGCTGCTCTAGCAACAACAATCTTCTCTTGGTCAGTGCGTTTACTCATGTTTCCTTTCCCAAACTTGCTCACGAGTTGGTCAGTGGGATGATCATAATGCTCATGAATGGGTGAACCAGTAAGGGTCGGACTGAGAATCACTTTCTTTGGCAGTTCAGTAGAGCTGGAAGCTTCTTGTTGAGCAATCATGCTTTCAGGACTTCCGTCATCCTCAAAAGTGCCTGAAGATGAAGTAAGGTTGCCCTGCATCTTCTCAGACTAACTTGAGTTCATCATCTCATCCATGGGCAAGAAGTTACAACCAGCTGTATCATAGTCGTCCGAATAGTAGTTAACTTGGCCCCGGTAACCACCATCTAACACCTGATCAGAACTGTCATTGGTCTCTAGAGGAACTTCTATGATCTGTGTAGGAGTCATGCAAACGATGAAACGATGAAACTATCAAGATATTGTTATCCACATTTCAAAAAACTAAAGAAAAAAAAAAACAAGGAGTCATGCACTAAAAAGAAAACAGTTACCTTCCGTTCTACTCCGGGAACTTTAAGGAACCTTCTTGTTCACCTCCCTCTTACTGCAAACCAAAGGGCAGTGAGCTCAGGTCATGGTTTCCCAAACATCCAAGTCAAAGTTTGGTTCCAATACATCATTTGGTTACACTAGCAGTCTATATGAATAATCCACCATTAAGAGAAATGTATAATACTAGCATGTCTGCAAATATAAGCATAATGTATGAAGTTGTAAGCCTGGTTCCAATACACCAAGGTAACAACCAACAACTCATTAGTACACAGTTACACAAATTGGACAGAAACTGCACCTGAACTCACTCTACTTGCAGTTTTCTCGCACTCAGTATTTCCCCTCGATGAACAACTGACACCCAAACTTTCTGTGCCTTCTCCTCTTCGTCTACCTGCCTTAACCCTCCACAAAAGCTCACCTGAACCAAGTTCTAGCTGATGACAAACACAGCTCAGCACAAGTAGTCGCAGCTGAGAATGGAACTATGGTTCAGGCTTTGTGTCAAACACCTTGGCTGCGTGTCTCTGGTGAGACGGATTTGCATTCTGTTGGTAATTTTCTGAACCCCAAAATAGCTCCTTCCCTATAAGTTCATAATTCACAAACATACACAACCCACACTCCAGAATCCTGCTGGTATCAGAAGCCTTCAATAGCTATCTGATTTCTTGATATTTTCCAGGCTAAACTGGAGACCTGCAGCAACATACAAAGGTAATAAATCGAAGAACAAGACCTAAAACCTAAAACCTAAAACCAGAATCAAACCCTATCAATTTCATCCTATTATTCGATTTCTAGGGTTTTTGTTCAGATGATTCCAAAACCTAAAACCAGAATTAAACCCTAAAACAAAATTGGTTTTTTTTACCTGTGTAAAATTAGTATGTACCTTCGATTATAGATTCCCAAATCTGTAAATAACAAACCCATAAGTAATCAAACTCAAATAAAATCAAAACCCTAAAAAAACAGAAATTGTTAAGAATCGATTTTAGCTCCAAATCGAAATTTTAGGATTAAGTTTTTGGATTTCAAGTTTATGGGTTTGGATTTCTGGTTCTTGTGGTGACGATTCAACTGGTTTAAAGTGATTTCATCATCACTTTCTCTGGTTTTTTTAGGGTTCGTTTTTTCCTTTTGTTTTTTTTTTCTCAGGAAAGAGAGGAGAAAAAGTTCAGCCCGACGAGAAGAAAGAGAAAGTGGGAAAAACACTTAGGTTTTTAGGTATTAATATTATGATTTTATTTCCCCAGGGTAAAAACCCTTACAATAAATTAAATTAACAAATATGCCATTGCTGTGCTACGGATATGAATGTTGCACACGAAAAAAAAACCGTGCCCAATTATTGATAATTATTATGATGTTTACGCTTAATTTGTGCAACGGATTTAGCAATTTCTGCAACGGATATATCCGTTGCACATGAAAAAATCGAAGTGTTGCGCATGGCAGGATCTGGCGTAGTGCCTGTCAAAAAACAAAAAACCCGTGAGGTCCAAGGCGGCTAGCGCAGTGTACTTTGTCGGCCATGTAAGTCTACTCTGCAACGGATTTTTTCAGACAAAATTTAATATAAGTCGTATTTGCCCCTTTTAGATATATCTCTAACTGCTTATTTTGTCTTTTAGCTCAAATCATCTTTTTCCATCAGCTTCTTGTTATGGAGTTTTATTTCCAAATATAGTATGAAATTTGAAAACCCTAAAATGGATTTTCAGGTATAGCATGAATTTTGAAAACCCTAAAATGAATTTTCAGATACAGCATGAATTTGTAATCGTTTTTCGCAAGGCTAGATTCCATTGTTTAAGACGTTTTAAGGCGAACATAAACTGTCTCTTTTGGAAATCGACTTCATCATACCAAGGTTTTGAAACTCTTTAATGGATGATTTTATCACCTGATGCTGTGCCCGAAAACACTTAAACATGCCAAAGCCTTTAAGGTCTTTTAGATGTTTAAGGTACAGGAGCTTCTTTTCGGAAAACAAGCTTTTGAAAATCTTTGAAAAGATTAGAAAATATACTAAAAATTTGAAAACCCGAAAAATCACAGGCAAACCCTAAGTTGTTTTAATCATCCCTGTTTCTAGCGCCAAACTGTACGAGTAGAAAATCTGCATAGGTACTCAAGGAGCCATATCCATCAGATCTACTCATACATACAGTAGTTTAGTTGAGATTCAATGGTGCGAAGACCACAAGAACAATACCGAAGGTAATCAGAACAGTAATGGAAGACTGAAAACATATAACATCAGAGGCTAAATGTATAAATATTTATCTGTATTCCAATGTTGAGATTACATGAATATAACCCTAAGGAACCAGAGGAGATACAGACCTAATCTCCCTCTTGCCGCTTAGGTTCAACCCAAAGAGAATCCAACCCTTACAACGTTTTCCAAGCTCGTCTTATATAGGCCGAGCTTGGGTGGTTTACAGCTAATAAAGACAAAAGACTCAATCGTGGTGGTGTCAGTCTCTGTCGAGTAAGGCGGTTTATTCGCTGGCGCTCCGAGGTTGATTCTAGGGCTTCGGTCCTTCGACATGGTCCGAATCCTTTCCTTCCGAGTCTTCACTTCGTTCATGTGTGACTTCTCCTTCTTTAGGCTGGTCCGAGATTTCGCTGTCGATCTTCTCGGAGTGGTTTGACTTCTTGGATGCAAGACACGTGTTCCGAGGGGTTTTACCCCCTACATACGCAAACCCCACATTTGTCCAGACGATCTTATGGGAGCATTTCCCACCTCATAGACCCAAAAAGGGGCCTCCTTTGGGTAAGACACTGAAGGAGAGCCCTCGAATCTTGCAGTGGAATAGCAAGTTTCCCATTGCTTCTCCGGAGTTAGGGGACTTGCTAGATGATGAGAGGAATGTCAACTTCCGCCCGTGGTATACTAATTCTTCCTCTGATATCGTACAACCCATAACTTTCACGGAGGATCCTGGTGTTGAGTTATGATCGATACCCCGAGAGTCGAGTGGTCAAACTATTGGGCAGGCTATCTTCATCAACAACATCACTCCTGGTTATATCCTTGGTTACTTTCACGGGGAAGAGGTGGTAATGCCTTACAATGTTGATCGAGCGGCGAGAGTGATGGGTTTCGATCAAGATGTTCCCAAGAGGTTACTCATCGCGCC
This sequence comes from Papaver nudicaule, assembly GCA_023529015.1. NCBI lineage: Eukaryota > Viridiplantae > Streptophyta > Magnoliopsida > Ranunculales > Papaveraceae > Papaver > Papaver nudicaule. The sequence continues at coordinate 34,939 of JAJJMA010112599.1, read as the reverse complement.
TTCTGTGGTCGAATTGCGGTCTTCGCTCGACGTATGACTTTACCTCGGTCGTCGTTCTCCCTTTGTCTTTCGTCACAGACCAGTGAGGATGACTCCTGAGTATCACGAGTTTTGGAATGGTACTCTCAAAGTCCTTCATGGTTTCGTCAACGGGGGAGGTCAGGGGTACTCCTGTTGCTCCCGTTCAGGTATGGTGGTTCAACTGTAATTCCTTCTTGGTTGCAAAATGTCCTTCTTTTTTACCCTTCGTTATTCTTCTACAGGTGCGATCTACCCCGAGTCCCCAGTCGGACGACATGGTTTCGGTTCGAGGCGCCAGGAGGAACCGACCTCGGATGAGAATTCCCAGGGGGTACGTCTCCCAGGTAGGAACGAATGGATTCCCTGGCGAGTATGAGGGCGTCGATGTGATGGTAGTGGATCTTCTACCGAAATTGCTTTGCTTCCCTGTTAATGTTTAGCCGAGTTCTCATTCTTACGTTGTCTTCTTGTAGACGGATCACCTAGGAGACAACGAGCCAGTGGGGTCTTCGAATGTGGGTGATGAGAATCGAGAGATAGCTGAGAAGTCCAATGCTTCATTACCTCTTCGCGAGGAGTCGAGCCCTGTCGTGGTAAGGGATTCGCATTCTCTATGCCCTTGACCATTTCTTCCTTACCTCTGGACTAGTGGTAACTCCTGTCTTTCACGGTTACTGACTTCTTCTCTTTTTTTTTTAGTCCATGAAGGGGAGTGGTGAGCTCATGTGTGACGAGACGACGATAACCGGTGGCGTCGATGATTCCCAAGTAGCTTCCAGTTACTGTAGACGTGCCCGTGGACGAAAGTGCTGGCGAAGAAGCTGTAGAGGATGGTGATACTGAGGAGATTGAGAATTCTGACTCCGAAGATACTGCTGACGCCGAGATAAGAGTTAGGAAGGCTAGGCTGAATGCGCTTTATCCGACTCGAGGTGTTGCGTTTCCCCTTCTAAGTAGAGTTAGATCCTACCAGGTGGCTATAGGCGGTTTTGTCGTCTCCCGAGAGTACGAGGACATGTATACACGTATCTGGAAGGAGTTTGGGCACATCGCTAGGGAGAATGCAAACCGTGTCGTGGCAGAAGGATTCGTCGGAATTCTGTTGGAGCGGAGTGCCGAGATGCGGGAAAATTCTATGCGCGGGGTCGAATCAGAGACGTTGCAGGATTGGGAAGACGTTATAGCGGCTGCTGAGTCTGAGTCCTTTAATGTATCTTGGCTCCGGGAGAGGTTTGAGAAGCGGAAGCAGGCTAAGGTTCAGGCTGATAGTATTACCGATGATGTTCTCGCCGCAAAGGAGAGGGAGGTGGCTGAGTTGAAGGCTAGGTTTGTGAAGGAGCAGGATGTGCTTTCCAACATGAGAGACTCTTGTGAAGGGGCTAAGGCTATTGTGTTATCTGGTCTTTTCTGAGTATCTTGGTCTTGTTTCTTGACTCATGGTTTAGGAATATTTTTCTTTTTTTATTATTACTACTCGAAAGACAATGATATAATGAGTCTCGTGTCTTGACTACGTACAATGGTTTTATGCTTCTTATAACTAAGGGTTTAATTGAGATATGCTTCAACCCATCTTTTCTTGATTATTATTGTATTCTTGCATCTGTCTTTGAGCGAAACCAGTTTTTAGTACCCGTTCAGCGCGGACCTGATAACCATGTAGGGTCCTTCGGGCTGTCCCCCTCCTTGTCCGCCGGTCTTCATCACTAATTCTCCAACTTTGTAGTCTCTGTCGTTGGTTAGCGGGGCCCTAGGGCCGTGGAGTTTACGGATAATGGCGATTTCTGGGGCCGGCAGGCAACCCGTTGTTGTTGGCTTCCCCGTCCCCTATGTCTAATTGGCTAAACATGATATTAAGGGTTTCATGACCAGGTGATGAGGTCACCCATTTTCTAAAATATCGAGTAGGGTGTATGATCCACTCATACCTTGCGACAAGCTCTCCTCCTTCCTCATACAGGGATATTGTCGCTGCGTGGAGATCCTCTGGCTCAGTCGGTGTTCCGAATGGGGTTGCAGTCTCGTTGAGTAGACTCTGGTTGTCTTTGAACCAAGGGTGGCCGAGGACCATGTCGTGTTCTAAGTCTCGTGGGACCACATAGAGTTCAACCTCCGTTCGTACTTCGTTCACCTTTATCTGTAGAGTTATTCGTCCACGAGTTATCACCGTCCTTCCTTCGGGGTCTTCTAACGTTTCTGGTGAATCAGTGACATCATGTAGCGAGCCTCCCGAAGTTTCTAGTGTCGTTGTAGAGATGACGTTGATTTTTGCTCCTGGGTCCAACAACGTGTTGGGGAATCCGATGTCGTGTACATATGCGGTAGTGATCCCTAACCTTGTCTAGCTAGTAGTCCCCAGTCGTATCTTATCGAAGACCTGCCTTGGGTTGATGGGTGTGGGTTTTCTTCCTCTCCAAATGCTAGTCGCCTTCCCGACACCACATGGTTGAGTGCTGTAAACATATCTCGACGTTGAGGTTTCGAGAAACATAAGATTTCGCATAGTTGGTGCATCAGGTTTTCCACTCTCTGATTCACGGGTTCTTTGTGATCCGTGAGAGCTTGGATGCGTAGAGACTCCGGGTGTAGTCCGTAAGAACTTGCCTTGGCCTTGACAATGTGTTCTTCGAGGATTTGCCTGAAACTGTTACACTGGATCGTGGCGTGGCTGATCCTCCTGTGATAATGGCAGTAACGAGGGTGTTTCATTTCTCCAGCAGTGGGGGGCCTCGATACTTCGGGCAACTCTACGAATTTGTCTTGGACCAAGGAGTCTAGCAGTTGCTCAATCTCTATCGCTGAGAGGTTGTTTGGCAGATCAATTCCTCCTCGTTGTTGTTGCGAGTCTTCTTCCGGTATCACGCCTCGTGTCATTGAGTCTCGCGCTTGGTGTTCAGCGAGGCACTCCCCTGCCTTTCTTTTCCTGTCGTTGTCTAGGTTTTCACTGCCCTCTTCAGTGAGTCCTCCATACTTCAGTAGTTGATTCCTCTCCCTCAAGGTGGGTATTATAGTGGTTGAACGTGCTGCTACCTCCTCAAGGTGGAAGTCGTGGAAGAGTGGGGGAGTGGAGGACATGAGTTGGTTTCCGTAACTGCCTGAGTTGTGTAGAACATGTCCACTCGCGCCATCTTCTCGTAACTGTCCACTATCTCTATCAGTTTCTTTCGACTGCCGTAGACCGCCAGACCAATACCCCTAAAGTTATCCCCCCGTGTGATGTTTTGATGTCTCGAGTGATACGCAGATATTGCATAGTTGAGTTGAGTTGAGTCTGAGTAGAGTCGTATGACTAATTGTCATGACCAACAAGAGTGTGGTGCCTCCAGGACACGAGTATAGGAGTGTCCTTGGCTGTTGGCCAAGGCCAGGAGTTCATAGCACCATTGTTGTGGCGCCATAGCCCAAGGGGCTACGGCCTTGGCCTTTGGCCAAGGCCAACCTCCAAAGCGCTTTAGCGCTAACCCCGTTATCATAGCGCCACGGCCTTGGCCTTTGGCCAAGGCCAACTCGTCTTGTTGTGGCGCCATGATTCATGGCGCCACGGCCGTGGCCTTTGGCTGAGGCTAGTTTCTCGTGAACTCATAGTGGCTCATGGTTCGTGGTGCCATGCTATATGGCGTTATGACTTTGGCATTTGGCCAAGGTCAACTTTGTTGCAGCTGGTGCGTGCTGGATATGCCTTGGTTATGATGTGCGTGCTTACGCTACAACATACTTGAAGTCATGGCGTGTTTATCCATGGTATGTTAGACCATCCTGAGTTTGGGATGAGGTCTGCTTAAGCCTGTTTAGGCTGTTGTATGCTTCTCAGGGAGCTCTGTACAGGCCTAGAACTTCGATATTTCCGAGGTTTTCATTAAGACTCAAATGTTGAGTCGTATAAAGAGGAAATCCATGAGGATGCGTCTCTGTTAACTCTTCACCATGTACCATATAATGATCTGGTTCTGATGTCGAAGAATTCGAGGCGATGTCGACATGAAGCAGATTAATAGGTTTAATGTGCTGGTGAGATTATCAGTACTGCACTATGATATCATCCTCTCCACCGGGGGTCATAAAAGAGAACTCATAGAGAGTTTATTCAACTCGTAGAATGAGTTGCATTCTGAGCTATAGAGATGTGCCTGAATAGGCGATTGCCTCTAGGTTAGGCCTGGTTAGAGAGTGTTTTTACAATCTTGTCCCTCTCTCATTTTTCACCATCTACAAGTGGGTACTTCTTCGTGGTGAGGAGGCACAACACAATTATATTGTGTTGAGGTAAACCGGTGGTTCACCAAGAATAGAGCATGACTCTTTTAATTTCACTTTCTCCTTCATTAAGACGTCAACTTTTGTATTTACGAGAGTTGTTATGAGCTTGTCAAGGATAGTTTCATATGCCTGTATCAAGGACAACGCATTAAGGGAATTTATAGGACAATCTTTTTCAAGACTAGTCTTGAGAGTGTCAGAGACAATGTCTATTTTTTCTTGGCTATCTTCTTTATGAAAGTTTTCAGAAGATTTTTCAACAGTAGGGCATGGAGCATGGACATTGGGATTTATACAACCAATTATAGTTGTAGATACGCTCTTTTGTGTAAGAAGCATGGGCATCTTCCTTTCCCACTTGTGTATTTTGCACCTACGTGAAGTGTGGCCAACATCATTACAATGATAGCACCGGTTAGTCCAGTCAATCTTTCTGGATTTCAAGGACGATGTTTGTTTGTCTGAAGATCCCTTTTTCATGGTGATTTTATTGATGATTCACAAAAGCGTCAAACACAAACAGTTACGTCTTACAAGGTGTTTGCCTGCTCTGATACCAACTGAAAAGAAGGGGATACCGAGATATACCTCCAACTTTTGAATTCGTGATCCTAGTTGATTATGGTTGTTTGAACGATCTCACATCAATATTCAAACAACAACCTGAGTATAGTTCAGAGAACCGAACCCTAACAAGAACGTAGTTCTCGTAGATCTCAATAGAGATGGATTCACTCAAAGGTTATGAATCAACAAACTTGCAATTACTTCAATTATATAGATCAGAGACAATATAATGCGGAAGGGAAAAGTAATGCAAGACACCAGAATTTTGTTAACGAGGAAACTGCAAACCAGCAGAAAAACCCCGGGACCTCGTCCAGATGTGAACACCCTCAGTATTAGTTGCTCCACTTCTCTTCGTGAAGACTAGCGCTACCCTGCTTCAAACAACACGCCTAAAAGTATCCAAGTAATTAAACAAGAATACGATTGTGATTTCCTTTAGACTTAAAGTCAAGGTTAATGGAAATCTGATTTACTGAATAGGGCTTATTGATCTAGCCTAAACAGTTTTACCTCCTAATGCTTGACGAAGTTAGTATGAAACCTAGTTCGTGAATTTGCGTTATGGAACTTCTAGGGTTTACGATTCAAGATCTACCTTACGAAGTTTCTATCAAATCTTGGTCATGATAAGATTGAAAGAATTCAATCGACCCAAGATACACGATCAAGAATTTTACTTCCGACTTGTGCTTCACGATCCTCAAGTGAAGTCTTTCAATAGTCATAGTCCAAATGACTTCGAGATGACGACCAACCTTTATGCAAGGATACACAGATGTGTAGAGGATTTGAATTGTATCTTGCAGAAGGTCATCTATTAATAATTATCACCAAGGGAGGCTTTGCTAAAAGTTAACCAGCCTTGAGTAGGGCTCAAGCAAGTTCCGGAACTAGGAAAGTCCATAACTTGAATACCCATTCTCAATCTTCTTCTAACTTTGGACTAGGCCAATAGTTAAAGAAGACTCAACCTTGATTGAAGGTTTGCAACTTTTGGTCCAAAACATGTTTGAACATCGCGTGTAAGTAGTTGAATTCCATGGCCTAAGTAATGACAAGTCCGTGAACTAATCATTCCAGAACCGAAAACTCAATGATATGAAAGTTGAGAGTTCTCCATGGCTTTTGTGTACGCGTTCATGAACGCGTTCACAGAGCTGTCCATAGGAGTTCAAGAGAAACCCTGAACTCGTATGTACGCGTTCACGTACGCGTTCATACAGACTCACTCGTTCTCTGGAAATGCCTTGTGCAACATATGTACGCGTTCACCGTTGAGGTCATTTCATGAGACAACTCAACTTACTCTACCTATACATATTATCACGGTTGTGACAAATGCAAAGGCGAAGAATCCTAGAATACCTACGGATCTTATAAACAACATCATAGACAATTGATATGATATAATGGTAAGTACGAAATACGGAAAGGAAAAACCTTTCTAACCTTTAGCGAGGACGTTATGATTTATTAAGTAGTAAGCTCCGGTCTTCGTCTTCAATGGTCTTCGTCTCGATTACCTAAAACTATCATAGTCCGAGTTGTAGAGTAAACTTATCAAGGATTTTGTTTTTGTCATCTAAACTTGACAACTGACTTGAGATAACAACATCAGTAGGTTCAACCGAGCAATGCTCTAACATTTAGTATGACTACAACGAAAATTGAAGAAGAAATTCCTTTCCTAGATTTGATTCATCTTGATTATCATCTTGAGAGTGATGATCAAGTTCTACTTGATTGAGCTTTAAGGATATTTAGATTTTATAAATGCACCTTGATTCATCTCAATTATAATCTTGAGAGTGATGATCAAGTTCTACTTGATTGAGCTTTAAGGATATTCGGATTTTATAAATGCATCATTGAGTTAGTACAATCTAAGTTTTACTTAGTTTGGAACTTGAAGTTAAATCTTCTAGACTCATGAGTATGGGTTCGCCAACCTTTATTTTTATGTTCGCCAACCTATATGGGAAATTAGGCATTTGGGTTCGCCAACCTATAAGCTTTTTAAGCTTTGGGTTCGTCAACCTATCTAGTGCAAAATCCCAACAAGTCACTTTCTAGGCAACTAGGTTCGCCAACCTTTCTTTTTAGGTTCGCCAACCTATAGGCATATTTGGTATTTCTAGGCAACTAGGTTCGCCAACCTAAGGGCGTGTCCAGGTCAGATCCGGTTGACCAGTTCGTAGACTTATGTGCTATGGTCCTTACAAGGCTATTTTAAGCACAATTCTTCTTTGATTTTGAGACAATCTTTTCACACATATCCTACGCACTTGTGACACTATTTAGGTGAATGAGATCAAGGTTTTCTTTCCCTTGTTGATCAAATTTAATTATGTTAAGTTGTGATCTTAAACTAGGAAACTATTACATTTACCGTTAGACTTCATTAAGGAAACTCCTTAAGAAGAGTAATTTCGTTGCAAGTCACCCATGTTTGGCTAATTCTACGGTATTATTGTAACTAAATCATCTTTGGTAATTACTTGCACGCTATTATTAGCAATGCCTTGAATTAATTGGAAAGAGCTCGTTATTAGGAAAAAATTATCTAAGGTAACAAGTTTGTTCTTGCCATACTTAGAGAGTTCCTTCTTTATTAATGAGAATACTTGAATATCAAGTTAGCTTTATTCTAAGCAACTATGTTTCATTGATCACTATAAATAGAGAGGCAGTGCAATGCTACAAACACATCCCTTACACGGACGTTTTATCGGTTTCGACTAAAAAGACTTCTCTTTGGGGATCCGAGAAGCACAAATTCAAACATATATTTGTTGATAGCTTTGTTCTTATTGATTGGTCGTCTTATACAACGAAAAGAGACCCGGTCAGGATAGAAGATTTCGTTGTGTGCTTGAAATCTTGCAAGGGAATCACTCGGGTTTCTCTCGATTGACCTTGTGGTAATAACTTTGGAATAAGTTCTCTTAATCCAAACTATTGAGTTAGGGTTTTATACCTTGATCTATATAGATTCAGTTCCCGAATCTTGGTTTCATCATCCCTGTTGAAGGACGGGTTTGGTGTTTGAAGTCTTCACAGCGGCTGAAGCAACTTCTGGCGGTTGTGGCGTTTTTGGCACTCACTAAGGGAATCAAGTGCATAGGATCTTTCGAGGTCCAAGAGACGTATAGGCGTGCGACTGCAGCTGAATCGCTCGCAGGACATGTTCGGTCTTAACTACATCCCAGTCCGAAGTCTGATAGTATGCTAGTGTTTGTAGCGGCTTAATACAGTATGATGCTCAAAACTTGACTAGGTCCCGGGGTTTTTCTGGTGGATTGCGGTTTCCTCGTTAACAAAAGATTTGGTGTCTTGCTTTACTTTATTTCTATATTGTTTTTACATTATAATTAAATTATTGCAAGTGGTGTTGATTTCCACCTAGTTACAGTTCTTCATGAATTCACATTCTACTTGTCCAAAGACCTTGACAAGAGCAATCTTGTTCAGATTCTAGTTCACGTGACAAGTCAAGTTATAATACTTGTGGAATTTGAGGTTTGGAAACTAGATTGATCTAATTTGAACTTGCTACACAATCCTCGTGATTGTAAAAGGGATAATTGTCTATTTGATTCGTGATCAAAAGTTGGTGGTGTACCTTGGCATTCTCTCCTTTTCAAATGTGAAAATTCATATAGAGCCGTTGGATCAAATTCTAATGTTAACGATGGAAGTTCTACTGGTCGATGGACTTTCGATCAATGTCGATGAAATTTCCATCTTTTACCATAGTGGCGTAGCGGATTTGCTAGGCCACTTGGCCTACAAAGACATTCCTTTGTCAAGGCCTAATCATATTTATCGATTTATAAATGTAATTGAATATTATGTAATCATATATTATTATCAATGAAGTTTGAGAATTTTTTTTGATGAATGCACCTATCATAACAAATGAACTTGTTTTGTTTGGGGGCTACGGTGATTAAATAAGAGCCACATCCTCAAACAAACTGGGCAAAGGAAGCGTCTTTTCTGGGAGGGTAAAAAAAACAAAACGATTAAAAGTAGAAAACAAAAAAGTGTTTTGAATAGCTCTAGCTACACTGAATCATTGCCGAAAGATGACGGTTCTAAATCCAAAATCCCCAAATTACAGGGACAGAAAAAGGAAAAAAAAGTGCGACAGAAAATACTAAGAAACAAAAAGAGATATTTCAAATTCCCGAAAGAAACATTCTCTAGCAATTTTCTCGTCAACCAAAGAATGAAGAAAAGTAGCAAACAGATTTTCGCTGCAGCAGTATTCTTCGTAAGTAATAGATTCAATCCTAATTGTTAGTTCCTAGGTTACTTTTTGTTTTAATCCGTTTTATGAGTTGAAATCTAGTTTGTTTTAATCCGTTTTATGAGTTGAAATCTAGTTTACTGGAATGTAGTTTACTGGAATGTAGTTTACACCCATAACTCGTTTGATGAATTGTCTCTATGAGTAATATTTTGCCATGAATTTGGTATTATAATTGGTCATTGGAATTGGATTATGTGGGTTTGATGATGGCGATTATACTTGAAATGTTACAGGTTTACTTTAAAGGAAAGAGGAATAGAAGATCGCACCTATTTTTATATATCTAGAATGCTTTAGAGTTAATCCTTGATTCTCATTGCACGTACTGTTTGGGCACCGTTTTTCTTAGGCTAGTGTTTAACTATAGTACAGCAGTGATGGAGTATGTGTAGTTCATCATTTTAGGTCTTCAAACATAACTTCCAAGTTTTCTTTCTAATTGCACTAGAACGTAATGTAGTTACTATTTCACTCGGAATGTTCAGGTTTATGTAAATGTAGGGGAAACTAGAGAATGCGTATATAATATACATGCCAAAAGGCATTTTTTGTTTGGAGAGGTACACATTTTGAACTATGCATATGAAAGATCACAGTTTAAGTATTTTAATTTCTTTTTCTTGCTGCTAAAGATGTTTATGTTACTGGGGAATCTCGCTCCGCACATCCGGTGAGAAGAAGTTGGATGTGTTTTCGAAGTTTGGGGCAAGTAGCATGCGACCAAAAGACAGGTATGGCTTTGTAGTCTACAAAACCATTTGAAATTCTGAGAGCTTTAAAGAATTAAGATGTAAACAATCTGTGAGGAACAAAGTCCATTACGTGGTTAAGAAACAGTCCAGGGATTTAGAGAAGGTACTGAGTTCTATGTACTCTCCAGGAGGAAGATCACCAACTGAAGATTATAGTAATAAGGAAGGATCAACAAGGATCATTTAGAGAAAGAAATATGAAGTATCAGCATGTTGGAAGAGAGTCTGAAATAATGAGGAAAATAAAGAAGGTCAGGGTAACATTGTGAATAAATTAAGGCAGAGCTCCTTTTTGACACCTGAATGTTCTAATTTACTGCATGTACCCCACTGTTAGAAACCTCTCCCTGTTCAAGAACCCGATCATTAACTTCCAGAAAAAATTCCATATCTTCTGGTTTAACTTTAAGTTCTATATAAACATTATCCTGTCGAGGTCTGGAGGTTGCAAGTCAAGGTCAGGCTGCTCAACATCACCGTCCAGGATCTTCGTCGTCAAATCAATTTTTCATATTACTTCCTGATCCTCCGATGGAGGGTGAGATCAATGATGATCATTTTCAGCTGCAGGAATGGAAGAATCATTCTCCACAAATAGAAGAAAACAGAAACAGTTTCCAGAATATATAACAAAGAAAACTTGCCTTAGGAGAATCATTATCTACGGAAAGGAGAGAAAGGAATGACTTTCAGAAATTCGAGTTTCGATGATACAAGAACCACACGCACCATTGGGGACGTGGACTCCAGTGGTACTTGTTAGTTCTCGAATTGCAACTTCTGCAAGCCTTTTGTCACAGGAAACGATATAGTTCCGAACGTCCGGAAGTGGCAGCAAAAATATGAAAAGAACTTGCCAACGGAGTCTTTGGTTCTGCATGCTTGTCCCCTCATTGGTCATCTATTACAGGTGATTTAAGAATGTCCTTCTATTAGCAGTTCTTGCGGTAGAATTGTTTATGTTTCAGAGCATGCCAATTTGCTAGTATATAAAGCTTTCCTTGTGAATGGATGATTGGAGCCGCTTTTATTGTTCAATGCTGTCTACAAATAGCATGTGATCCCTGTTTTTCCTTTCATGGTTATATGGACCATATGGTACAACAATGTTGTTTTTATTTACTTCTCATTGGTGTTGTTGTTCAGTTCGTATATGTACAAGGATGATTACTTGGTCTCTCTGCTTTGCTTCTAATTAGAGGCCAATGGATGAAACATACGATGAGAATGTTAGGATTTATAATTGCCAAACTTCGGACTAATTCAAACTTGGACTTTGTCACGTGAGTCGACCCCACTCTGTCCAAAGAACGCAGTACAATAAAGTGTGGGTAGTCCAGCTTCTTAAACCAGTAAAGTTGGGGACCTATTATGATAAACCAGCAACAAATGGGATTCAGACGTTTTATCCAGAAATAGGGTGGTTTTTCATTCTTGCCATCATCTGTGTTTATGTTTCTTTCATACTTCCGAGATAACCATATGCATAAATCTTATTGTTTTACTGATTGATTGTTAAGAATATGGTGGTTCAAGAGAAATAGAAGGTATAAACGCCCCTAATCCAATGTTGCAGGTGTTTTCTGTGTGTAGTACACCATGGATGCTGAAAATAAGTTCACTTCAAGTTCTCCCTACATCTGCAGTATAGGAGAATCAGCAGCGGAGCTTGACTAAGAACACCGGGCAGACTCGTCAAACTTATATATAGAATGAGAAACCTGGTTCTCAGAACAGGGCTGAAGGATTCTACACAAGTAGCAATGACAAGGTATATATGCATATCCTGGTTGCATCATATGCTTTTCTTGAATGAATGTTCAACTATAAGTAATCAAAGTTTTGATATAATAACTCATCTTTTAAGTTATAAGAAACAGTTGATTTACTTTGCTTTTGTATTAATGCATTTCATAAAAGACCGAGAAACTTTATATCAAGCATGTTCTGCAAGACGTTAGTTTTGGTTCTATTGATATGGCATTTTATGTCGGAGGTATCAAAACAGATTTTTTTTCTTGTTTCACGGGAATAAAAACTTGAAGAACTCTTTCGTTAAACGACTTTTGGTCACTGTATGCTGATCAGACGGCGGTGACAATATGGTATGTGCATTGGCCCTTTGATAGACTCCCAGTGAGTGGCATATACGTCAAATGCTTTTAGAATGTTCACAGATTGGACTAATTAATGCTAAAATACTTAATAGGTCTCATTAATTTCATTTAATTACAATGTTCAGTACTAGACTGTAGAAGTTATTTGTAATTAAATTTCTGAAGAGTAATAAAACATGAGCAGATTAATGAAGGAGAGAAACACTAAAGGGAGACTTAAAAAATTATAACTTACTTGACTGCATCAATCCGTCACTACTCACATGTAGTTAATCTGTAAATTGCTAACCCATTTTAGTGTTTGCATCATTCTTGATCAAGTCCATTTGATAAGATACACATTTTTCTTTTTCAATCATAAATAGAATCAATATAATGTTGTGAAATTTGTCATAGATTTGGCAACCCTTTTTTCTGACTCTCTTCTAAGTATAGTAAAAATAGCCAAATTTATTGCTTATTGACTAAACAAAAGAACTGGAATAGCCGTTTTTTTGGATATTGCTTGTTCAGCTTGACATCTTTCAATCATCAAAACCAGCCGATTTTGACTTAGGACTTCTCTAATGTGAAAATTACACAATGTTGAATTGTACTTAGCTTGTATATAGGTATTCCTCAAATTTATTCATGAAACATAAATATAGTTCATCTTTAAGTTTATGTTCTGATAGTGACCAGTGTTTTAAGATGTTGGACTATTACTATTACTGTGCAGTATAGAATTTCCTTATTGCAGAAAAAACAGAAAGTGAATTTGATAGGGTCATGTTTCTACTTTAATATCTTGACCTTAGATCATCCTTTTTCCTAATAAGAACATAGTTTCTTTTGGATTAGATAGGTCTTTTTGTTAAGTTTGGTCTACCTATCTTTTACCTAAACTTTGACCCCCAAAGATGGTTCGTATAAATATGAAACATATCTAAATTTCTTAAGATCATTTATTTTGGTTACTACTGACATAATCTAGGACTCTTTAGAGTCAAATTGTCTATTCGATTACCTAACATTCGGCAGGCTTATTGTAAATTTTACTTTGTTGATTATTTGATTCTGGCCGTTTGATGAATCAATCTTATTTTAGATCACCAATATGATCACACACAACAATAAGTTTTCTACAGTAATCAATGAATGTTTTAAAGAGAATTTAAGTGTTAGGTCTATATCACTTTCGGATACTATAATGTTGTTTCAGTTTCAATCTCTGTCTGGTATCTAGTAGTGTATATGAAATGCCTACTAGAGTTAGAGAATTTACTGAAGTCAGACCCATATTAAGGCTATGGTGATCTTTGAGTTAGATTTTACTTCTTTAAACCATTATACTACTAATTAACATTTAAATTCTGTAATAAATACATAAAGATATACAGCAATTAATCTTCTCATTTATTATGGAACTGTCTAAGAAGTCAAAAGTCAAGGGATGTGATTCTAATAATTCTAATTTAAAGGTCCCTTTCTGTGGTGCAGGTGTCTGTTTTGCTACTCAAAGTCAAACCCCATATGTCTCGTTGACTTGTATTCCCACTCTCAGGTAAATCTAAAAGGCCCTACTCTTCTGTGTTCAAACTTTGTTAGCAGTAATAGGTATGCAATAGAGATAGGAAGTGTTTGGTTACGCTTAAAGAAACTTGAGTTAATCTTGAGAGAGAATAAGGAAACAGAGTAGTAATGTTTGCATTTAGTGTGAGAGATGGAGGTGGAAATAAATTTAATTTGTATTTATCATATGACGTAATACCCTCATAATTCTTCAACTGTCTCAATTACTCTTGCATTTAATCGATTTTATGGAAATCCAATCCAAAATAGTGATCCCTTCTTTTCAATGCTGAAACCTAACTTCCATCCTCAACAAACAAGCCCTAATTTTTCTCATTGCTCACTTTAATTAATTTCCGCTTAATAGCACCATCCATCTGTCCTCTGTTTCTCTCTCTATCACAAGCTCATTTACACTAATCTCGTTAAACATTTGATTGGAAAAGAGAAAACAAAGGATTACAGACCTGGGTTTTGAGTTATATTAGGGATATTGATTTGTTTATCTTGAAATCACTTTCTATCCACGTCTAAGATTTGAATGCATCCTTTTGTTGTTATTATTTTACAGTTAGAAAGATAGAGAGAAATTTATAATGGAAAAAGACCAAAGATTGCTTTAAGGTAAAGTTGATAAAAGTTCTACCAACTCTTAATGAGTATTCTCTTAATTGTTTACTTGTATACCCATGTACTCAAATTCAATACCTTCACATGCTCTTGTTTTCATTTTCATTTCTTTTTCGAAAATTTCTAGAGTGAGAGAGAAAGAGTTATAGAGTTAGAGTTACAGACAGAGAGAGAATAAGAAGTTCAGCCGTACACAACATTTGATCAGAAAATTTAGGCAGTTTAAGTCAGTTTCATTCTACAAATGTTTACAGCTAGAGAGGTAGAAAAGAGAGAAACAGACTCTTAGGACTTAAAAACTATAATCTGATCAAAAGAAAAAAAAAAGACCCACTATCTATACTGATATTGCTGATATTCTATCATAGAAACTTAATAAGGAGAAAAAAAGAAAAAAGAACAAAAACATAAGAAGTAGCAGCAACCTCTCCAAGACCCAAAAAGACAGAGTAGAACCTAATAACAGAGTAGAAAGAGAGATAGAGAAGTAGAAGGAACAATAGTAGTCAAATCAACTACTATCTAGGAACCATGCATGGATGTCAGCATGGGTTTTTTTAAGCTAAAAACCTAAACTTAGTTGTTGAAGTTTCTCGTTTTCTTGGTGGTGTTATCATGGAGGAAATCAAGCAATACAGTGCTTTTGCATTTGGGACATTTTGGGTCTTCTTCAGATAACATAACATACATAAGACAGCGAGGACAACCAACTAAAACCATTGAAGTAGCTTCAGGACTGCTTGAGTATCGAAGAGTCTCATCATTACTGTTCTCTGATGAAACACATGAACTTGGTGGTGAAGTTGGTGATGAATTACCTGACCGATGATTATGATTTGGTGATTCAACTTGTCTTGGATTAGTGATATTGTTCACCCTAGGTGGTGATAAGTTGAGCTTCAAATCTAACCTTGGACCCTTTCCGTGTCGACTCATTTTTCTACTTTCTCTGTTTAGTAATCCCTTTTCTTGTCCTTCCTTTTTATAGTAGATCTCACCACTCTGTTAACAAACCCAAAACAGAACAAAACAGAATTAGAACTTTTACATTTATACATAAATAAACAATGAAACAGTATTTAATCATTCATTCTTTCATTCACTCATTCATTGACTTATAAGTAGGAAACAAAACTGTTACCAGAACCAAAGGAAAAAAAGGCGAAAAATTGATTGAAATGAAAATTGATCAAGAACTCATATAGGTCACATATATATTGAAAATATATGTTGTGTTACCTTGAGATCCAAGAACCTTTGCCAACCTAAAGGTAGAGGAGAAGGTTCTTCTAATACCACAGGTATGGAAGAAAGGTCTGAATGTTGGTGTAACAGCAGATCAAGAGTGACTAGAGGAGGTGAAGGAGGAAGAGGTTTTATAGTTGAGCAAGAGTTGAACAGAGCACTACTAGCAGCAACAACATGAACTTGTTTTTGTTGCTGTTGTTGAAAGAGTGGTTGTTGTTGTTGTTGGAGTCGTAAGGTCATGTTATATATAAGAGAATTGCAAGGAGAGAGAACAAGAGAGAGAGATGGGTATTCTTTAAAACTAAATTTATTTTATGGGGAGGGGTGGAAGGTATAAAGAAGTACAGAGAGGGAGAGAGAAAGAAAGTTGAGAGGATTGAATGGAATTGAAGGATTGGTAGAAGATGAGTTTAAATTTAGGCCAGAAATTGTATTAATTGTTGGAAAAATCCCAAGATGTTTGCAGGAGATGGAAAATTTTGCAGTAAATATTGCAATTACAAATGCAGAGCTCATTTATTCATTGCTTTGTGAGAGAAATTAAGAGTTGAAAGTAACCATGAAGAACCCACAACAGAACATAACATGCACCATTACAAAATTAAACTAAGATTAAGCTGTCGATTAAATATAAAGAAACAGTGAAAGAGAGAACCAACATAAACAGTTTTTCCTCTCTCTAAAATCTCTATGTTTGCTACTCTACCTTTCTCCCTCTGTCTCTTGTTTCTTCTCTGAGTGTTTGTGTTTGTGTTTTCTGGTTACTTTCAACCCCTATTTATACTTCTCTCACATAGCTCTGTTTTGTTCTTTTCTGGAAAATCAATATTGAAAAACCCGTCATTATTTGCAAAATGAGAATCATGTTGTGTGAATTACTCGTAATATAACTAATTACATGTTTTATTTGGTAAATTACTCATTGTTAGTGAAGTAACATGAAATGTATTATATGTGAGAAATTCTGTTTAGTCTGACAATTCAGAATCATCTCAAATCTCTGAAATGCTCTCTACTTGTAATGTATTTTTGTAAACATTCAAGTATCTGTATGATATAAAACTAATTTAGTATAATTATCAATACGTTAAAATATTTCTGGACCCTAATCTCCAAAAATCAGTTTATAGCTTGTTTAAGAGTAGCACGTGCACTCTATACAAAATTAGAGAAATGAAATTATGGTAATGATATGATAATGCAAATTAGATCTTCTCTCATGATCAACTTTTGATGGTGGGAAATAAATTGAATATGTTGAAAGTGAATCATATGCACTACTATAGGGTTGAAGTTGTATCGATGAAGCACGACCGTCTTATTTAAAAAATCGAAATCTAGGATTGAAGTTGTATGAATGAGTCACGACCGTCTTCTATAGAAACTGAACTTCTTTCGGATACATGTATAATACAATTTTTTGCTCTTGAGGCGTTGTTTTGTCCTAATCAAGATGTCATCCACCTATATATATATATATATGCATTGCATGTGATTTTTTAAGAAATACATCATGTGATCATTCATTTTAATGGATAACTCCCCTGGGGAAAATGGAAATATTGAAATTGCAATGTTTCTAGATGGACCCTTTTTGAGCTTAATTGAAGTCAACTTAATGGCGAAGAGCAAGATATACAACAGAGGTAACCGACAGAGAAGTGTTGAGAGATACTAGTTTGTAATTCTTCATCATCACTTAGTACATGATTGCCTCCTACAAACCAACTAAGAATTGCATTGTGGATGGATTCCTTTGTGCCGTAGGCAGATTATAGAACTCGGAATTGCATAGTGGTTGCATTTGTTTGTACTATAGGCAAATTATAGAAATCAAGACATGGAATGCAGTATGCAACTATGCACCATTATCTCATCACCAATTAAATGCCAAATCAATGAGAATCTAAATTTTAAGTTGTTTTTAAAATCAAATTGGGCAGATACGTTAGCTATATATGAATTCTACGTGTCGAGAATTCTTTGACCTTGTTTTTAATAGATATACTTATGGCGGCTATTTTTAGGCAATTTACATTTAATTTCATATCACCTCAATTTATCATGATTTTACTGTAAATGAATAATTTTTTTTCCATTTCTAGGTTAATTCCCTCCTCATTTATTAACTAACAAACGTTATTTTAATAACCGTTTTCACAGCTATAGTTTGTAACAGTTACGTTTTCATCAAATTACCCTTCTGGTATTTTTCTATCATATTTACTGATGCAAAGTTTGTCAAGCCGCAGAATTTCAGAGTTCCCTGCCTATTCTATATTAACTGCCACCTTTGTGCCATATTTGTACATCTTTTGTACCCATTGAATTTGACCTAGATTTTGTTAACATCTTTTTAATATAGTAACAAAAGTCAACCATATGAGTGACTGATAGCCGTTAGATGCATAAGATAATCACATGGGCTTTATGAAAAACAAGCCCATGGTTATTGCTATCACTCTTAATGGCTGAACTAATTACACTTGAGCTATACTTTAATTAAGTATTTACTTAGATAGTTGTAGTAAATTGAGCAGTAAACTACTGTGACTGTGGGGGTGTTAATAAGTTGGGGTTTAATGATGCCAGCAAAGGGCCAAGTACCATTAGTGTTCTACATTTATTCCATCATATTGCTGGTCAAGAGAGATAACTACACATTTATTTCTTTCATTTATTACCTGAATATTAGCATTTTTATATCTATATATTTTTTGTTCTAGTTTGAGAGTGTTTAATAGGTGGTTAATTTGTTAAACAACCCCAAACAGATTTTTGAAACTTACTTGGTTATAATCTCCCTGGTTTTTCAGTTTGACTCCATTAAATGTTTTTGTTAAAACAACTGAATAACTTTTACTGCAGTGCTTCTAGTAACAGACCTTTGATCGCTAGCTACTATGTCACTGTTTATGGTCTGTTTTTTTTCGATCCGTTTAATTGTCGATAACATCAAAGGTATAAAATTCCTGTAAATTTTATCTTGCTAAGGTTTGGTTAGCACTGGACCCAATTATAGAGGCCTGGCTTATCATACACGA
Source organism: Papaver nudicaule (assembly GCA_023529015.1). Lineage (NCBI taxonomy): Eukaryota > Viridiplantae > Streptophyta > Magnoliopsida > Ranunculales > Papaveraceae > Papaver > Papaver nudicaule. Next base: position 16,434 of record JAJJMA010112599.1, on the reverse strand, counting down.
AGCTATGTAGAAAGCAATAAGCTGTGTGATATGACTATGTATTCATACTTTATGAATACCTAGTATGAAAAGAATGCATAGTATGAAAAGAACAGACCAGGTGATTTTTTTTCATTTCGATTATCTTTGACAAATGCATCATGGGACTATGCATGAGAAATTTTATACCTTAGTTTTTGCAACCAAATTCGTTTATACTTTCATCATGCGTATGATATTCAAGTTCATTGACTTTTCTAAAAAGGTCACACCCTATTATTTTGGATCCGTTATTGATTTTCTTTTAAAGAAAATTATCTTATTGTCCTATTTCATTTTTTCAAGTTTTTCCTTGAAGAAAAATAATAGATTAAAAAATACAATATCTTCCTAATTAAGGTCCATAAATGGCCTAATTAAGGTCACAAGTCAAACACAATCTTTTCATAAGATTAGTACAGTATAAGTACGTAGAGAACAGCAATATGACACTGTAATCTGGTATCGGGGCTTAAATACGTTCGTTGCTTTACGAGAAAGTGAAGCATTAACGTCTCTCATAATTTTCGGTGGGATGAGTCTCTCATCTCATAATGGGGGGTGTGGAAGATGTAAATGAAGGGAGGTTTAATGGCGGGTATAGTGATTGAGTTTATGAAGTCAATGTTTAGAGCTGTAGACATAAATGTTTGGATTGTAATGAAAATTATAAGATTTCCAATACCCATCACGATTTTTGCTAGTGATAAATTTTTTCATTGACTATAGAAAAATTCCTTATAATAAAATACATCCCCTAGTTCACTCCATTAATCTCTCTTTTTCATTGAATTGAATGAATGAATTTATGATACAAATCTCCTCCTCATAAAAACGGTAAGAGAGGAAGGAAAAATTAAGGGAACCTTTAAAGGGTTTGACTCTTTTGATCAGCTAACTCTAACATATGTATTATTAATGGAGGTGTTTAATGTGATTTATTAAGGCTTCATTCATTTGTTTATATACTTAGTGGTTCATACGTGCTTTTGCACGCAATTCACCATAATGGTTTTTAATACACAAAATTAATGGATTCTCCATAAATTAGGGTACTAATCAAAATTAAACGTACGATTAATCAGTAATTATACTGTATATTAATTCAAGATCTTTTATTTTTTGTCGTATTACGATTGATTAGGGTTCTTATAGTGGATCGTTCGTGTAAGTATAGTGGTATTACCGCCCCATGTCGTGCATAAGAGCTAGCTACCTAGGGCTTTTAGTGTGTAATCGTGAATCGGGGTGATAATCAGAATATGCAGAATATTATCCTTATCCGTACATCATTAAGTTTATTGTTAACAAGATTATTGAAAGGCATTACAAGATATACTTTTTTTGATTTTTTTTTAAAAAAATTTTCTTTAGATTATCCTGAAAACAAATTTTCTTTGCTACTATTTTTGTTATTAATTTCACCGTGTTACCAAAGAATTGCGTTCTATGAGCAGGTAACAAAAATGCATTGATCCTTGTGAGAACGTTCGAAGCCAAATTGCTTAACCAGGCCTACTCTGGGTGAGAGTGTTTAAACATACAGTAGAAACTCTTTAAATTAATATTCGTTAAGCTAATAATCTTTCTAAAATAATAGGTTTCGGTGATCCCAACTAGGACTGGGCAAACTAAAATTTAACTCGTTAAATTAATAATCTCTTTAAATTAATAAATTTCTCTGATCCCACAACTATTAATTTAAAGAGTTTTGTACGTGTTTCTTAATTCTAATAACCCGCTTCATGAGGGTGAGTAAACATGGTTTATGGGTTTGGAGAGGGATATGCATAGAGTTAAATATAGTTAATGAAAATTATTGTTGGAGAGTGGAAGATAGTAAAAATAACTCAATATGGAATGATAGCCATAGGACTCAGTTGGTTGATACGAGGTTTAGATATATTACATTCAGACTGTTAATCAGCTTATGCATAGCCGAACAAATTCTTGGAATGATAGAAACCACGACAACACGCCCTTTGTAACTAAGAACTCCACCAATATAAGAGTAATGTGGTTTTCAATTTTGGTTTTGGCGTAATGCCAGGGACGGAACCAGGATTTTATATTCGGGGTGACTAAAATATTTGTTACAAAGTACGACATCAATGTGAAGAAAAACAAATGGCGGCCGTAGGCCGCCCGAAATTTTTGCCGTTTTTTTTTGCTATTATACGTATAAACGTCAATCAATTACAACAAAAACATCAACACAATACACAACATGAATCAAATATTAGAATCAAGCAATGAATATTATGATTAAATCCATCACTATAGACCAAATACAACAAGAATCAAGCGAATTTATGTTAACGACTTAACAATGATCCAACGAAAGGGCTATTTTTGAAATTGGGGTGGCTAAAATTTTTTTACTGGATATTTAGGCTTGCCCAAAAGGGTTTTTCCAAATTTTTTTTTTGGGGGGGGGGGGGCGGGGGGGCTACAACCACCCTTAGCACCCCCAGTTCCGTCACTGCGTAATGCCACAATAAGAATTCCTAACTCACTGTCATTATGGCATTTTTGAATAATGTCATCTACGTCAGAAATATAGGAGCAGTATAACTAATAGGCGAGGATCAGAAATACGTGACAACGCGTTCACAACTTTTTTGGCAGCACTACAACGATAAATAATTTCGTAGTCGTAACCCAAAAGTTTGAATAAACATTTTTGTTATTCTACGGAAGATAATTAACCTTTGTTCCAGAAAATACTTAAGGCTACGATGATCCGTAAAGATTTTAAAATGTCGACCAAGTAAGTAAGGTTGCCACTTTAGAACTGCAGATACAAAGGAAAGCATTTATTTCTTTGTCATATACCGAAAGGTTTAAATTTTTTACATGATAGGGACTTGCTAAATTAAGCAGTTGGTATGTTGGATTGCATTACAATAGCATCACACTCTAACGAAAATTCTTTCAAAAAATACGGGAGTGCCAAAACGGGAGTCGTTGTTAAGGCTAATTGAAGTTGTTTGAATGTCTTTGCAGCCTTATCTGACCAGGTGAAATTTTTTTGTTTAATAACTGAGTTAACAGAGCACTAATCTTCCTGTTAATCCTTCACAAATTTACGATAGTAACCTGATTAACCCACAAAATCTCGAAGTTATTTAATCGAAGACGGAATAGGCCAATTGACAATACTAGAAAATCTTGTCATTCTCAACGGAAACTCCATCAGTTGAAACCCTGTGCCCAAGATAACCTATTGATGACTTAGCAAAATCACACTTAAATCCCTTTAAGAACAATTGGTTAGCACGTAACACCTAAAAAAACAATTTCTAGATGTCGAATATGTTCGGAGATAGAACTGTTGTACACCAATGTCGTCAAAGAAAACGAGAACAAACTTGCGAATGTAAGGCCTGAAAATATCGTTCATGAGTACATTTCTTTATTCAAGAACCGAATCCCAACAAGAACAAGTCTTGTAGATCTCGATAGAGATGGATTCACTCAAGTGTTCGAATCAACAAACTTGCAAACTTTAATTTTATAGATCATAGACAATATAATGTGGAACGTAAAAGTAAAGCAAGACACCAGAAGTTTTGTTAACGAGAAAACCGCAACCAGTAGAAAACCCTCGGGACCTCGTTCAGTTTTGAACACACACAGTATTAAGCGAATACAGACGCTAGCCTACTCTCAGACTTCGGACTGGAATGTATCGATATTGAATTAACCCTCCAAGCAACTCAGCTACCGTTGTGCTCCTACGTCTCTTGACTCCCGCAGAAGCCTACGCACTTGATTCCTCTAGCTAACGTCCTTTACAGGCCTAGGAGTTGCTCCACTTCCTTTCGTGAAGACTAGCCCTACCCTGCCTCTAACAGGACGCCTGGTTGTACTCAATTGTCTTTCAACAAGAATACGATAGGTGATTTCCATTAGACTTAAAGTCAGTGTTAATGGAAACCGATATACTAAATATGGCTTATTGATCTAGCCTAAACAGTTTTACCTCGAAACGCATGACAAACTTAGTATTAAACCTAGTTCGCGAATTGCGTTATGGAGCTTCTAGGACTTAAAACACCAAGTGCATATCAAATCTTTGGTCCTTTTTGATTGAATTGATAAACAAAACAATCAACCTAAGATACATGATCAGGAATATTAATTCCGATCTGTGCTTCATGATCCTCAAGTGAAGTATTTCAAATAGTCGTAGTCCAAGACGAAGGGAATCATGAGCATACACTTAGAAGGAGGCTTTACGAACGAGGTAGTCGCTTTGAATGGTAAAAGAAGCGCTGTCAAATAGACAACCAACAATCATATTGAAGACACTTTACTTTTATTGCATAATTCATTTGTAAGAAAGACTGGATTCCACACATAATAATTTTGAAAATTGGCATTCTACTGAAAACCAAGAGATGCCAATGATATTGCAAACTCTTCAGCAAAACATTCTGTTAATTTGGCCAATTCAGAAGAGTGGAGCTTTGATGTTTAACTTCCTAGCTGGATTGAACAAAAAATCTGAGTTGATTGTGTTATTGTTGTTGACATTCATTAATTCCACATGTGCATTTTTTTATTAGCAAGAAATCTATTTTGATTGTATTTTTCCAGTTAGCATTCCCAGGCCCTTAGGCGGTGTGAAGTTACTTAGTGGCCCAGTTAGCTTAGACGACCAGTTTTGTAGCGACTTGGTGATTGATAGAGTTAATAAGTCTATTCAGTTGATGTTTTCTGTCTGTAAGCTCAAGGATCTTCAAGGTGAACTATTGTTACTACATATAGTTGTACTTGGGCCTTCTGTTTGTAGTTCACTATGCGCACCACCAGACTTGCAGCGGTGCGGCATGCTAAATTCCACTTTGATAGTCAAATTTTCCAATTTTTGCGCCAACTCATCACATGTTATGGTCCCGGTTTTGGGCCCTCGCAACAGCGCCTCGCCTCATCAGAGATGGTGGACTTGGGATTTATACCATGTAAGATACGAGTCAGGACTGCTTCTTGGCTTCATGTGCTCAAACCAGGTCTCTGCAAGACACTATCCTTCGCAGTGCAAATATCTCTAACACTAGTCTCTACTTTCAGCATGCTCTGGACAACTACATTGAGGTATGTGGTTTATTACCCTCTAATTTCAGCGTCGACGACATTGCTCCACATCTTTTGAGATCTCTGGCAGTCATATACTTCGAAGCTGCGAAAAGAGGTATGCCCGCCAAGTACCATATGTCAGAGCGTGAATAATTGCTTTGGCTTTGTAAAAAAATTAAGCACACACATGATTATCTATTAGCTATACCTGTAGTGGGCTTAATCAGAGCATCAGACCGCGACAGTTCAGCTCTGTTATTTGATATCGTTTAGTAATCCCACTTTTCGAAGAGGGAGGTTTTTGCCCATGCTGTAAGAGGGAGATGGATGTTTTTGGTGACCACCGTCTACATTGTGCTAGTGATGTAGGTCTTAAATTTCTTCATGATCTTGTACGAGACACCTTTGATGATATATGCTTTAGGTCTGGTGTGCCTGCAAAGAAAGAAGTTGCCTTGGGGTTTCTATCTGATACGAAGAATGATCTGAGACATACCGACAACCTATTTTACAATTGGGATAACGGTCAGGACACTTGTTATGATGTTACTGGTGTTTCTCCCTTCACAAGCAGTGGTGTTCGAACCTTCGCTCCAGGTCATGCGATTTCTACGGCAGTTGCTCGTAAGCATACTAAATAGGCATTTTTTTAACATAATAGGGCTTGTTATTCAGAATGGGGTTGGTGCCCATCTTGTTACTAGGATACCATCTAGTTTTTTGTGTACCAATGATGGTGATTAATACAAATAGAAATTTTGTATTATAAAAAATACATGAGACATGCACGAGATGAGGTTGACGTCATGTCCCACGTCTGATACAAACATGAACCCAAAATAGAAGTGTTAGCTGTATCACACTAAATAGTAGTAGGCGAGGTAAGTTCGAAGTAGTGCAACATCATCACCGAAGAAAACGAAAAACTTACAACCATACAAAAAACTTCAGAAGAGACGACTTGGATAGGCCCCTACTTCATCGAAAGAGCAATGGAAAATGACACGTATAGTCTACTGAACTTCAAAGGAGAACGCATGAATACTCTAATCGAAGGAAAGTACTTAAAGCATCTTAATTAGACATCAAATGTAATCAAGGCACTCTGAGTGCCCCTATTAGTGAAATAAATTAAAACAACTCGATTTATTATATCTCGATACATCTTCCAGATCCTATTTGCATAGGCAAAGACCTACTTGGTTAGGCATATCTCCCAAAAGGCCCTGACGCCATATATATATAATAATAATAAAAAGGCCTTGATGCCATATATATGCCGTGACGCCAAAAATAAAAAGTCCTACCATGTAGGCACATAGATGATGTCGATGTAGTCGTAAGGGCCCTACAAGTTACACTACACATTCTTCTACCCACAAGACACCACGTTAGCGGTGGGTACTTTGCATCGAAGCTACATAAGCTAAGAAGCATTTGGACCCACTATCATGCGACCCATGAAACCTCCCCGATGAGGCGTCGCGGGGACAATAAATGAGATTAACATCTACCATTAGGGTGGATGGAACCCAGAGGCAGCTAATTAGCTTACATTCACGGGAATGGAAAGCGAGTTACGCAGCTAAGGGACCTCCTCCAAATATCATACATAGCCTCGAGGAGGGGCGAGCGAGAATCGAAGGGTTGAACTCCAGGTCGCGATAGGAACACAATACCATGTCTAAGCTCCAGCTTTGACCGGCACTCCCCCATAGTGCTACTTTATTATCGAGATCAAAAGTATTTGCCTACCATAAGCCTCCTGCTCTACTTAGGAAAAACAGGTATCCAAGATACCTAACTCAAGCCTCCTCAAAGGGTACTTGGCATCTTCGATACCTACCATAAGCTCCTATGTACTCAGGCTAACCAGGTACCTACGACCTCGATAGCCAAAGCCATCTTGAGGTAAGGCAAGTAGCGAAAAGCCTATGGGAAGGGTGATCTGCAACCCCCACTAGCTTGGTTTATTGTCTCCCACATCGAAGTAAGCCCTAGAGTTGCACTTTAAGCAACCTTAGGAGCCTAGAATTTGCAAAAACTAAACTACGTGCCTGATCACGAGTTACTAAAAAACTATATATCAAACACACAACAAACAGATCATAAAACAATCTTTCATTGCAGGAAGGTTCGCAATACAAAAAGATCAAAACAAAGATTCAAAAAATAAAGCTTCAGGCAACAGTAAATGGGACGTCAGAAGAGATATCTCGAGTAGGAGTTTCGTGGAACTTGTCCATCATGCAAGATAAGTTTTTTCCTCTCCCAACCTCTCATCGCTAGTCTTTAAACGCTGGCCCTCAGTTTTGCCATCAGAAGGTACCCTTTCCCTCTCATCTTCCTCCTCCTCCTCCTCCTCGCTGTACTCTAATAAAGATTCTTCAAACAAAGTACCCTTCCCTTTAAAATCCTTCTCAACCTCCTCTACACCTGCTTCGGCTCTATTCTTTTTATCACCACCAACACCCCCTCGGCATATCTGTAGGTTTCTCCTGGGGATTACCTTCGGCGGTATCTTTTGGCTCATCCCCGGTAATCACTTCGGGATTATCCGCAACAGTATCCTTAGGATCATCCTCAGGGTCCCTCTCAGAATTATTCTGGTCATTATTTTCGGAATGTCCCTCGGAATCATCTTCGGAATCGTCATCAGTACCGGGATCTTCGTCTTCAGAATCATCTTTCTTCACTTCTTCAGGGCCAAAATGCTCATTAACAAGCCTAACAAAAACCTCACGCGGAAGCAGTTTCTCATCACCTTCAAGCTCTAAGTCAGAATCATCTGCACCCAAAGCTCCATAATCAACAGGTTCAACTCGGATACGCCTAAGAAAGCTTGACCGTGCTTTCGACAAGCCTTGTTCGATAAAAGACCCTGAGTCATCTCCGATTTCAAAAGCAGATCTGTCACAGCATCACCAAATATAAGTTGAGGTTTTGCAGGCATTAATAGTTTTCCTCAAACTTTCTTTAACTTTGAGGCGCCGGTCACACTCGTAAGATAATTCCTGAGCATTTTTCTCCGCTTCTTCGAAGCGGCGGTTGCGCTCGACAGCCAACTCTCGAGTACTTTTCTTCGCTTCTTTTTCAAACTTTTCTTTCAGAGACGCTTCAGCAATCAATTCGGCAGAGGCATTTTCTCTATCCAACTCAGCTTTCGCAATGGCATGTTCCAAACCCATTTTGATACCTGAAGCGTAAAAAAGACAAGTTAGAGCGGATTTTGAAGACATATTAAATTCACAACGAGGTAGTTAAAGCTAAGTATCCTACTTTCTTTGGTCACAATATAGTCAGTAACTTCCTGCTCGCTGGTAAAAGGAGGTCTGACAATCTTCTTCCTAACATCCACATCAGGATTCCACCCCAACTTCGCTAGCTCAATTCGATACTCATCTACTGATTTCGAGAGATACTCCTTTGAAGCATTAGCCTTAGCAAGATCTCAAGTAGCTTCATTATACCCCTTCTTCAAGCTTTCATCTACTTCGGTCAATTCATTGTTCATTTTCCTAAGCGCAACGTTCTAAACCTCCAAATTCTTATCATCTTTATCAAGGTTATCAATCAAAACTCGACCTGAAGCTCGAATAACCTGTTTCTTTCGGGCATTGTCTCGCTCCTTGGTCAAACGATTAATATCGAGTTGGAACTGGTGCATTTCCTGAGCCATTTGGCGAATCTTTCATCTCTCCTGCTCAAGAGTTGCTTCAACCTGAGACATTTTTTTTTTATTTTTATTAAGGGTGTCCTCAGCTTCAAGCCTTCTCTTTCGATAATATTATTGATCGTTACGAGCTTCAGCTCTCTCCTTTACAAGATGATCGAATTGATCTCGATGCTTCTTATCCAGATCATAAGCAACATTCATATACTTGCGGCTTGCTTGAGAATAAGTATTAAGGGCTAAGTTAGCTTGATGAAGTTTTTCCTTCTCTTCATTCAACTCCCCTTTTTACACTGATAAAAAGAGTTCAGCATCCACTGAGGGAATTAACGATAATTAAATAGGAAGGGGCATACCTTCCATTTTAACACGCTCAGTAGCAATGCAGTGTTTTTCAACAACTAGTTCTTCCTGCATACAGAGAAATTTTTGCTCATAATAATAAACATCATTGTGCCGTCTGAAGGAGTAATTCAACAAACTCGCCTTGTGATGATCATCCTAAGGAAATAAGATCAAGATGTCAGTAGCAGTACTAAACATTGAAACAGTGTCAAAACTAAGCAACCAGCCACCCACCATCTGAAGTAGTGAAAAATTCTCTTCAAAAGAAAAAAGGGTGTTACGAGGATCGTAAGCACCTCCAGACACTCCCCACAAAGAACACCAGCAATCTTCTGGCAGAAATTAGGATCGAGAGGGCAGCTCGAGGGGTCATCGTCATATGCACTAAAGCGAGAAGACACTTCTTTGGCAAAATCACACAAGTCTGGCTCTCTCAAAGTAATTTCTTAAAATTCTTAGCAGTATAGTGCTTTTGGTTCTCCCTCGTGAAAGCAGGAGCCCTTGGAAATTTAGAACCACCAGGATGGGTAAAAATTGCAGCCGACTTTGTCAAATCTCAAGAACCAACGACTTTCCCCTTTCGAGGTACCAAAAGATCAACGAGAGAAGTAGGTTTTCCCGAAGGAAGGCAGGCAGTCATTTCGGTAGAAACGGGAATGGAGGAAGGAACAACAATAACAGCAGAGGCAGAGGCAGAGAAATTCGATACAACGTTGCAGAACGCAGAGGCAGCAACACAGTTTACCGCCCTCTCGGAATCATTTTCAGGATTGGAATACACCATAATCGTCGAATTTGCCTTCTCATTGAGAGCCCCTTCAGGGCCCCTTACGTCAATCTTCGAGGCTTGAGAATTTTCCTCATTTCTCTTACTCAATCTTTTACCCTTCGAACTATCCTCTAAGTCTGGAAATTTTTTCTCATTTGCCTGACCCTTCGAGATGACCTTTAATTTAACCCTTCCATCCTTACTAGTCTTCGTATCCTTTTTAGTATTGAAAAATTTCTTTTTCTTTTCCTCTTCAGCATAATAAAATACCAGCAAATCGCCAGCTCCATCGAGTCCCTTCGCTTCGATCACTTTGCCCTGCAGGATAAGAACCGTCTTTCTCAGGAAACAAACAGAGGCAAGCATTCATACACTAAGTAATACGTTCTAGGAAGATGGTGTTTGTTACCTGATAAATAGTTTTTTCTCCTGTACGCGCACATTTCGAATCTCTCGGAACGTCCTCGATAGTACTCTTCTTTTTCAACAAACACTGACGTGACAACTCTTTCTCCTCATCGGAGAAATGTATAGTAAAAAGATGTTGAGTTGAGAACTGATGATCATTTTCGAACTTATGTCGAGGCCAGAACGTCCCGAATCTTTCCAGCCACAAAGAACAGGTTCAGGGAATAGCACATGCTCTGTGTACCAACCTTCATCGAGGGAGTAATCAGGAAAACCATGAAGAACATCCTCGATGTTCTCTCGAAGTTTTAAGCGAACCCGCCAAGGAGCAGCCTCGACGTCAAGAGTTAAGTAAGCTTGATAGTGTTTAAAGAAGTTGACAGCAGTAAATTAGTACTTCGATATCGAGCCTGCGACAAAATAATTCTCCGAGCAAAGAACCCATTTGTTGATTAGTTGAATCGAATTACAAGTCAGCTGCATTACCCCACGAGCTTCTGGCATCGAAAAAATAATCTCGAGAAATAGAGGATTTGGAGACCGATATAGTGGAGGCAAAAGCCCCGCTAACATTTGATGAACAGTTATCAGTAGTTGATTATCACCACACTTGTAATCCTTGACCAGTTCTGGAGTCAACCGACCGTCTGGAGGATGAACATAAGTAATCTTAAAAGCAGTGGCATTAATCAAGACGTCGATAGAAGAGGAGGAAGTCATTTGAAGAGGAAAGTGCTGACTATAAAACCCTGCCGGAACGGAAATTGCAGCGGCAGAAAACTCGGAAAATCAAAGTTAGTAAAAATAGGAAAAAACCTACCTTTATGTATCAACAGGAGAAGTAAGGAAGTGGGCACAAAGTGATTTTGAGAAACAAGCAAAATTTTAGGTTACAGATGAAAGTTTTGAGAAGAAGGAAGAAGTGAACAAAGAATGGAGAAGAGGAAGAAGAATTCGAAAAGATTGGAAAGAAGTTTTAGAGGGAGAAAATAAACTTAAATAAGAAGAAGAAACCGGCGCTACAAGTGAAAAGGTTAAAAGGTGGCTGTAATATCCGAACGTGCGGAACATGTGTCAAGGAAACGTCATTTCAGGCAAAAAGTAAGGCACGTGTCATGGAGTGAAGCATCGAAGATAAGTTTCCTTCCCCAGCATCTTCGATCGTTGGGAAAGGAAAGAGGTAAACTGTAGGGGTATAAAACCATTGAACCACGTGTCGATATCTCAAGGGAGAAGCATGATAAGGAAAGAGACAGTTCGAGATATAAAGGTCCATCACTCAAAGATACCTCGATAGACAGGAGTCATCGTAGGATCATGACATAGCGAGGGCCGTAGTACAATCAAAAAGATCGTCAAAAGGGATCGAGGGATGAAATAATCAGTCTTAATCTCGATGCCATCTTAGAATGCACCAACTTACTCGACAACTTCTGACACCCACGATCGAGTATTTTGTCTTATTAGATGTATCACACTAATGTATCTCGATCTATAAAAGGCGAGATCAGGCTCAGTTGCGGGAGTTGGATTTTTTGGTAAATCTTGGGGCTTTTGAGAAAGACTAGGTTAGTGAATAATGTATAATATTTTCTGGTCTTTTAAGCACATGATCCATGTAGAATTAATCTCAGAAATACTTTACTTTCAATGAATGATTTGATCTTTACTCTTTATTTTCTGTTATAAGTGAAGTTTACTTCATCGAGTCATTCTTAATTAGTTGCGCATTGCCCTGCTTTACACCGAAAATTACTTCTCATCCTCTTTACCTAGGTTCTAATCTAATGGTTGTTGGGTATAGAATCTCTAAGCAGATTTTATACCGACACATGGTTGACCAAGAGATAGTCCTGAGTAAGCTCGAATTGTGAATAACAGAAGGATGGTTTTTGTCTCTCTAGCAAACCGAACTCTAACTATGTATGGCATAATTTTCCAAAAAGACACTCGCTAAGGATTTTTTTTAATAGGAACTATGTTTCCATATTTTGAATATGAACGCCTTTCATATAGTGACAACTCATCGCTCATGCACCTCCATGAATAATAATCGTTTCACATTTAAAGAAACAAAACTAATTTCTAATTGTTTTATAATAACTAGATTTATTAAAGATGATGAGATTTCAACTATTTAAGAAGGGTTTCATATCCAAAATATAGAAGTGGAGTTCGTACTAGACGGACACTGCTCGCAAAGATATGCAGTAATTTGATGTGGGCGACCACCCATGTCCGGAAGACACAATCGTAAAACATCCAAAAGAAGCACAAACATGTTACCCAAATCGCCTTATCGCTCCTCAAAATGTGGTAATATAATGCTCATGAGTCATGTTTGCACTCTGGAAAATGCAAAAGCTAAATTCTCCATTCTTGAAGCGCATTCCATGGTGGAGGCAGTAAACAAAACTAACAGTAACAATTAATCAATGATACTCACAGTATTAATTTTTCATCGGTGATCTCTTTATTTCTTCTTCTTTTGTTTATCACATAGATTCTTAGGTTTGTCGACCGGTCAAGGGAGAACTTTTGATAACAACAGAAAAGTTGTAACTTAACTTTCTTTTTTCGACCCTCTCAGAGAAGATAATTTCAAGATTACCAACCATAAATGCCCCAACAAGATGTTTTATTTTCAATATTACTAAGTCTCCACTTCCTTCCGCCATTAAGCGCATTATAGACAACATAACTCACCCATCCAAGTCGGGCAACCTTCGCTGCAGGTCCCCTGACCAGCATTTTCACGAACCAATAATCCTTCAAAGGCATCTCTTAGATTCTGTCGGATTTTGTTTAGAGAAATCGAACATTAGGCCCCTTCCTATGCAAGGGGTCTTTTTTTGTGATTTTCCTGGCCACGTGGCCAGGCAAAACGTGTTTCCCACTATGGTAAAGATAGGTATGTTTAGCGGTCGAGAGACACTATCTCGATCGAGATATTCTTTCTCGACGTCGAGATTATTACCTACTATCGTCATACTGAATCCCGACGTCGAGTTTGATTATCCCGACTATAAATTCACCCATCAGCGGTCATAAATTCCCTACCTATAAAAACCAACTAAATCTACCATATTCAACACAAATAACACAGAAAACACATCCCTCCCCCTCCTATTCGAATCACAAATCACAAATCCTTTTTCAAAACTCAAGTGCCAATGGATTTCGATTCTGATGACGAGATAAGTATTTATCAACGACGATTTATGAGAGAGCAAGATAGGTATTCTCGAAGATTACAAGAATTGGATGAAGAGTCCGATGATGGGAGGGAAAGGAGGAGAAACATGGTTGTGATGCACTTTACCGGCTCGATCCCTAAACCTCCTGAGCCAAAAGAAGTTCAAGTTAGAAGGTACACGTTTCGAGGAAGGGAATTTTACCACCAGAAACTGATGCACGATTATTTTCTTCCCAATTGCGTCTACTCCGACCAATGTTTCCAGAACCGATTCCGCATGCCCCGACACTTGGTGCAAAGATTAACTGGTGAGCTTTGTCTGGTAGAGCCACAATTTAACTACCAGTATGATGCACTTAATATTAGGGGTCATAGTCCCGAGCAGAAGGTTACTGCAGCTCTGAGGATTCTAGGTTACGGGGTACCGGCGGATTGCACCGATGAGTACCTTCGAATGGGCAAAACAACGGCATTTAAGTATCTTTCTCTGTTCTGGGAAACCATTATGAATCACTTTGGTCCTAGGTTTTTACGAAAACCTACGGTTGATGATACTTTACGAATTTTAGAAGAAAACGAAGATAGGGGCTTCCCAGGAATGCTAGGCAGTCTTGACTACATGCACTGGGTTTGGCAGGGATGCCCAACTTTTTGGGCAGGTCAGTATAAGGGTCATTACCCTAAACCAACAGTTGTTTTGGAAGCTGCTGCAACCCAAGATTGTTGGATATGGCATGTTTTTTTTGGTCTGCCAGGTTCACAAAATGATATAAATATTTTGCACAAGTCTCCTCTTTTTGAAGACCTGAAGCG
>JAJJMA010112596.1:0-17526 GCA_023529015.1 Papaver nudicaule | reverse complement strand
AGATTTCCCATGCCCAAGAACTACTTGTTGATAAATTTCAATCCATGTTTTAGATTGGATATCCATGTTTCGCAGACGGTCACGAGCAATAACCTCAACTTCACCAAGACAAGGTAATGGAACCATATCAAGAATCATAATCCGTAGAGGGTCATACTCTGCCCTAAGCCCAGAAAGACACATGTGTACTGAACCAGTACGCTCAATAAACAAAACCCTTAATAATTTGTGTAAAACACATCCTCTTTGATCAATCTCTCAACTGATGAGAAACAAAACCAACAGTCCTTACAATTATATAACAGACTCACACAAAACCCTACAGCTAAAGGACACGTGCCAATCATCCAAGAGAACTAACAACGGCCCTGATTCGACAAGCTAATCAGCTAAGTAAATGAAGGTGAGTGCTCCATAAAAAGAAGGTTGCCCTTAGCGGTCATGTGACAATGCCTTCCCCTTCACCAAATCCTTGTCTTCAAGGATAAAATCTGGAAAATGAGCTTTTAGATTTGCACCATCCTCCCATGTCGCGTCAGAAGCTGTAGAGTTGGACCATTGCACCAAGTACTGCTTGCTAAGAACTCCTTTACGCCAAGTAGTTCTATTCCCCAAAATGCACTGTGGCTTGACAATGACCTGACCATGATGGTCCACAAGAGGCAGTGAAGGAAGTGGAGTTACAATAGCTCCCAATTTCATCTTCAGCTGTGATACATGAAAGACTGGATGGATTTTGGAGCTTGTGGGTAGATCCAGTTTATATGCAACAGCCCCAATCTTCTCCAAAACATGGAAGGGACCATAATATCTTGCAGAGAGTTTGAAATCCCTTCTCAGAGAGAATGAGGTTTGCCTGTAAGGTTGCAGCTTTAAGTACACCAAATCACCAACATTGAACTCCCTTTCTGTTCTCTTCTTGTCTGCATACAGTTTCATTCTGTCTTGTGCCTTATGCAATAATTCTTTTAACAGATCCAACAACTGATTTCTTTGAAAAAGATACTCCTCTATAGCAACTACTGATGTTGTGGCTTCCACTGGAAAGGCTAGATGAGGTGGTTGGTAACCATAGAGAGCTTTAAATGGAGTCATGTTTAAGCTGGTGTGGTAGTTGCTGTTGTACCACCATTCAGCTAAGGACAACCACTTGAACCATGCTGAAGGTTTATGGCTGGTCATACATCTTAGGTAAGTTTCCAAGCAGTTGTTAACCCTTTCTGATTGACCATCAGTTTGAGGATGATAGGCAGAGCTTAAGTTGAGAGAAGTACCTAAGAGTTTGAAAAGGTCTTGCCAGAAATTACTCACAAATATTTTATCCCTGTCAGAAGTAATGGAGATTGGAAGACCATGGAGCTTGTAAATGTTGTTGAGGAAAGCTTGTGCTACAGTGGAAGCTGGCCAGAAAAAGTAAGCAATTTCTCTATTATAAGTTCCTTGTATTCCTGAGTGGCCACCAATGGAAGAAGAATGAATTGAAGTCATAATCTTTTGTCTCATGTTTGCTGTTGACCCAACATAAAGTCTGGATTTGTATCTCAAGATGCCTTCTCTGTAAGAATAATGTGCATTTGAGGTAGGTGAAACCAGCAGCTGAGAAATCAATTTTGTAGCCAATGCATCATCTGAGTAACTCTCTATAAGATCTTGAGCCCAATTTGGTTATGTGACAGCTATAATCTGACAAGAAGAATGTGGTATTCTGGAGAGTGCATTAGCTGCCTTGTTTTCAAGCCCTTTCTTGTATGTAATGGTATAATCAAAGCTAACAGCTTCATTAACCATTTTTGTTGTAAAACTGTAGTTATTTTCTGCTCTAAGAAGTGTTTGATGCTTTGATGGTCAGTGTGGATAGTGAACTTGTGACCCATCAAGTAATTTCTCCACCTAGTGACAACAGATACAATGGAGAGGAGTTCCTTCTCATAAGTGGATAAGCCAACAGACTTAGGGCCCAAGGATTTGCTGAAGAAGGCAACTGGTTTGCCCTGTTGCATAAGCACAGCTCCTATCCCAGTTGTACAAGCATCAGCTTCAACTACAATTGACTTTGAGAAGTCAGGCAAAGCCAGAACTGGAGTGGTGCACATGGCATTCTTGAGAGTCGGGAAGGAGTCAGTGGCCATAGGACTCCATTTGAATGAATTCTTCTTAAGTAAATCAGTTAGTGGCTTAGCAATAATGCCATACCCCTTAACAAACTTTCTATAGTATCCAGTGAGACCAAGGAAACCCCTTAATTCCCTTAAGTTTGTTGGTGTAGGCCAATTCTTCATAGCTGATACTTTAGAAGGATCTGCAGCTACTCCTTGAGCTGTAATGATATGCCCCAAATACTCTAGTTCCACTTGAGCAAAGCAACACTTAGAGAATTTTGCAAAAAGCTGGTGTTGCCTTAATAATGTGAGAACTTGAAATAAATGATCCTTGTGGCTCTTTAAATCAGGACTATAAATAGGATATCATCAAAGAAAACAAGCACAAATTTCCTCAAAAATGGTTGAAATACCTCATTCATTAATGCCTGAAATGTGGATGGTGCATTTGTAAGGCCAAAAGGCATAACTCTGAATTCATAGTGGCCATGATGGGTTCTGAATGCAGTCTTGTGAATGTCAGTAACAGCAACTCTTATCTGGTGATAACCTGATCTGAGATCAATTTTTATGAAAACAGTTGCACCATATAATTCATCTAGTAGCTCATCTATAATGGGGATGGGAAATTTGTCTTTGATGGTGATGGCATTGAGTCTTCTATAATCCACACAAAACCTCCATGAGCCATCTTTCTTCTTGACAAGTAGAATGGGTGCAGCAAATGGACTATGGCTAGGTTGAATTACTCCACTGGTGAGCATTTCTTTCACCAAGTTCTCAACAACAGACTTCTGCACATAAGGACATTTGTATGGTCTTTGTTGAGTGGGTTCAGAATTTGGCTTTAAAGGGATTTTGTGATCTAACATTCTCTGTGGGGGTAATTGTTTAGGCTCTTCAAAAATATCAGAGAATGAAGTAAGTAAGTTTTGAATGGATGGGGGTATTGATTCAGGTATTGGGGAAGTGGATGTTGAAAACAATTGTGCTACAATACCATGCGTATGTTTCTGGAAAAATTTCTTGACTGCAGATGCTCCAATTTCCATGAGAGTTGGTTGTTGTGAGCTACCTCTCAATGTGATCTGTTTTCCTTGGCTTGAATGAGATACTAAGTGTAGTTAAATTCAGTAAGATATCACCAAGTTTTCAGAGCCAGTCTGCACCCAAAACTATGTCACAACCACCCAAAGGTAACAACCTGAAATCTTCTATAAAGGAGTGGCCTTGCATCTCCCATTGTAACTGCTTACACAATCCAGTGCTGATGGTTTTGTCCCCATTTGCTACTGTCACCAAAAGCTTGCCAGTATGACTAGTTGGGCAGCCCAATTTAGTAGCTAAGTTAGTGTCAATGAAGCTATGTGTGCTTCCTATATCAATAAGAATACTAATAGGGTATTTAAGAAGCAACCCTGGTATTCTAATTGTATCAGCATTCATTGTACCAGTTAAAGCATGCAGATATATCTCAATGTCAGATTCAATAGGTGAAGAACTATCCTCTGCAACTTCATCTTCCTCCTCAAATAACAGTGGAGTGGGTGTATCACCTTCCAATATGTATAATTGAGCTCTGCAAAAATGGCCAGGCTTATATTGTTCATCACAATTGAAACAAAGCCCTTTGGCTCTTCTCTAGACCATTTCTTCTTTAGATAACTTTTTAGCATTGGGAAGGAGGGTAGGGTTAGATTTATTGGTTAGTGCAGGGGTATTAGGATACTTTGAGTATTGAGGTCTTGGAGTATTGGAATTAGAAGTAACTGGTTTTGAAGAATTTGGTCTGGAGTTACTGTTAATATATCTAGGTGAGTAGGTGGAAGTGGTATATTTTGGGGGTATTTTGATAGAATCAGGTGCACTGCCAATGGAAATCTCTTGTTTTCTGGCTAAGTAGAATGCATGGGATAGTGTTTGTGGTTTAAACATTTCAACTGCTCTCTTAATCTCCTTCTTTAGACCACTAATAAAGCTGGAAACAAAATACTGCTCTGAGAGATGAGGATTCTCATTGAGCATCAATGATTTGAGGGTCTCAAACTCAGTGTAATATTCCTCCACAGTAAACAATTGCAATAGCTTGTTAAAGCAACCCACATAGTTTTCATGTTGCAAATCTTCAAATCTAGCATACAGATTTTCAATCAGTTCAGTCCAAGTTATGAGTTTCTTACCCACAGTGAAGTCATGGTACCATGAATCAGCTCTCCCCTCTAGATGAATAACTGTTATTCCCACCTTCTGATCTTCACTTATACACTCTTTGTGATGAAGAAAATACCTCTCACACTTCCTGATCCATCCTTTGGTGTTTTCTCCATCAAATCTTGGAAAATCGAGCTTTGGATGCTTCAGAAGAGTAGATCTGTCCTTGTACTTGTTATCCATCACTTCTTCTTCGTCTTCTCCATCCGACGGTGTATGGTTGTTGCCTTTATGAACAGATTCGTTGTCAGATCCTTTATCTTTCACCAGTAAACCCAATAAAGCTTATATGTTTTTGTTCAAGGTTTTGGTTAACTCAGTTTGCTCTTTAATGCCATCAGAGATCGTACCAATCTGTGTGTGTTCATCTTAGATTCATTTAAGAGTTGCGTGTTGTTTCCCCCAAGTTGTGTCATTGTCTGTCTCAGATCTTTTAGTGACTGGTCGATTTTCTTTAGCTCTTTAGTTGCCATCGAAACCTGCTCTGATTACCAACTGTACTGAACCAGTACGCTCAATAAACAAAACCCTTAATAATCTGTGTAAAACACAGCCTCTTTGATCAATCTCTCAACTGATGAGAAACAAAACCAGCAGTCCTTACAATTATATAACAGACTCACACAAAACCCTACAGCTAAAGGACACGTGCCAATCATCCAAAAGAACTAACAACGGCCCTGATTCGACAAGCTAATCATTATTAATCATTACTAACAACTATATTAACGGCTAAGTAAATGAAGGTGAGTGCTCCATAAAAAGAAGTTTGCCCTTAGCGGTCATGTGACAACATGATAGTCAAGAATTCCTCGTGTTTATACCGATTCCTTGTCCCTAAACACTGACATTTCGAATAATAGACATCTTGATCATACAGAGATTCAAAATCAATCCATGTAGCTTTACACTGTGAAACATATTCAGCCCCCGGTTGATTGTATCCTTGCTCAGTATGATGCATCATCTCACAAAGAAGTTGGTACTTTCTAAAGTTTAGCAACTGAGGGTCAGCATAGTGATCCGTAAGACCAACCCAGAGATCAGAAACAGTTTTGGAAAACCTAAAAACTTGGTAAACTGAATCTTCCATTGAATAGAACAGTGAACACATAATGTTAACATTATCATACTTCCATTGCTTAAACTCCACTGCATTAGATGGATCTGGAGTAACACAATTTTTATCTAAACAGTGAAGTTTGTTCAGATTATTCAAGTATTGTTTCACATACCCAGACCAAGTATAAAAATTGGTATCATTAAGTTATTGGAGTAACAAACGTACCTACTAATTGTCTTTCTGCCATGATAACTTTTAACCTACAAATGATATCCCTAATGAAAAATTGAACTAGCTAGAAGAAACATACCATAGACATGGAGAAAGATATGCTGGTGTTGAGTGGTGGCTAGGGTTTTTTCATGGTGGTCGATGAAGGGTTTGTTAGGCCCCTTCCTATGCACAAGGAAAACCATAGTGTTTGCCTTGTTTGCCCCACTATGGAAGGGGCAAACACCAAAAACGGGCAGGCAAACCGCCAGATATGCCTGTTTGCCGGGCCAACAGGACTAACTAGCGGTAGTTAGTTAGTGTCTCGGTCGAAAAACAGACTCTCGACAGAGAGAGAAAAAATTCGACCCCAATAAACATAATCTCGACCTCGAGATTCTGAGCCTCGATCGACGTTAACTATATATACTGCATTAAATGCATCCAACGTCCCAGGTTTCCTAGCTCTATAAATACTCCATTTTCAAAACTATTTCAACTCACACCTC
Source organism: Papaver nudicaule (assembly GCA_023529015.1). Lineage (NCBI taxonomy): Eukaryota > Viridiplantae > Streptophyta > Magnoliopsida > Ranunculales > Papaveraceae > Papaver > Papaver nudicaule. The sequence continues at coordinate 11,434 of JAJJMA010112596.1, read as the reverse complement.
CTTCTGACAATCTCTGAGAGAGTTTTTTGCTCATCCTTGTCTAGCTTTCTCAGTATTTTTGATCATGGATCCCCGTTTTGGAATTAGTAGTCAAAACCCCCAATATGGAGTGATTACTCAAGATCCCCGTTATGGAAATTGGAGTCAGGAATCAGCCTATGGGACTATTATTACTCAGGAAAACTCTCAGAATACCGAGAATGCCAACAGAAAAGGAAAGAAAGCCACGGCGCTAAAAAAAACCTAGGGGTGATAAGTTCTCAACTTATGAAGATGAGAACATTTCTCGTTGTTACGTTTACTTTACTCAGGATTCGGTTCATGGTGTACAACAAAAGTTCAAAACTCTCTGGGGCAATATCCATGACAAGTTTCAACGTGAGACAGGTAACCCCAAGTCTCGTAATGTTGGAAGCCTCTCTGATCGCTTTGGCGTAATTACTACTGAGGTTGCGTTGTATGTCGCTGCAATCACCCAAGCCACTCGAAACAAGCAAAGTGGTGAGGGTCAGAGGGATATTGAGTTTAGGTGCAGGTCCGACTGGATTCACAAGACTGGTAAACCTTTCCACTTCGAGACTAGCTTATACATCCTGAAGGTGTTACCCAAGTTCGACCCAGAGATTTTGGCCGGTAACATGGAGATCCTCGAGTTTTCCCCCTACTCCCAAACCCAGAATGGGAGCCCCTTTGAATCACCTTTTTTTGGCCCCTCTGGACCGGGTTCTACTTCCTCTAGACCATCTGCTACACCTGGTACCCCACCTGGACAGTTCACGGTTGATCCCAACTCCTATCTGAATGCCAATGCTCAAAATGCAACCAAGTTTATGGGTAGAAATGCAGCCAAGAAGGCTAGAAAAGCAGTAGCGGATGCCGAAAACAATCAAAAAAGTTTTAATTTTGATTTGTTTATGGAAAAACAAGACACCAATGATAAGAATAAGGTTGTTGAGCGGAAAAGAACTCTTTTGGAGATGAGGAAGAGTCGCATAGCCAATGAGAAATTTCTCGCCACCTGGGAGGAGAATAAGATTCTCACTGCTGACACTACCCACATGAACCAGATTCAAAGGGAGATGTGGCAGATGAAAGCTGCCAAGCTCAAAAAAAGGATAGGGGAAGAAGAAGCAGCTGCTGGAGGCCAAGAGGAGGAATATGAGTATGATGATGATGATGATGATGATGAAGTTACTGCCATTTCTAATTAATCAAGAAATCGGAGGAGTATGATGATGATGATGATTATGATGATTATGTTTTTTTCTTTTAGAAGTTGTTGTTGTTGGTTTAATTTCGTTTAGTTTAGGATTTCTTTTTAATGCATTTAGATGTAACCAGTTTAATTTCAATGTAGAAGACGTTTTAAGTTATGGAAATTTGCATTTTTATTAAAAATAATGGTGGTACACACACACACAAATAACGATAGAACAAAAATCAAAAAAAAAGAGAGAAAACAACTAAACAACAAACAAAAAAACAACAATTTTTAAGCCGCCGCCGGCTCAGCTCCATGTTATGCCCAAGCATGAGCACAAAGATCATCTCTCAACCTATGATACAATGAGTGATCCTGAATAGATTCAGTCATGTACTCATATTGCCTTGCAGGTAATCCGCGGTGTGGTTGAATCCGAGGCATCTGATCTACGTCCGGATAACTAGTCCAACTCTTCTCGCGGCGGATTTCCTCAATAACCATGTTGTGCAAAATAATGCACGTGAGCATGGTCTTATGCATTTCTCGCGGCAAAAAACCACGAAACGGCCCCATGACGATGGCGAACTTCCTCTTCAAAATTCCAAAAGCTCGTTCCACATCTTTCCTAAAAGCCATTTGCAACTTGTTAAAATACATCATTGCGAGGCCATGAGGCTGCTTGTAAGCTTGAACCGAGGTAGACCATTTTGGATAGATACCATCAGCAAGATAGTACCCATGGGTGTAATTGTTGCCGTTGAGGGTGAAATTGACGGCGGGTGCCACGCCGCGCTTCAGGTCTTCAAAAAGAGGAGACTTGTGCAAAATGTTTATATCATTTTGTGAACCTGGCAGACCAAAAAAAGCATGCCATATCCAACAATCTTGGGTTGAAGCAGCTTCCAAAACAACTGTTGGTTTAGGGTAATGACCCTTATACTGACCTGCCCAAAAAGTTGGGCATCCCTGCCAAACCCAGTGCATGCAGTCAAGACTGCCTAGCATTCCTGGGAAGCCCCTATCTTCGTTTTCTTCTAAAATTCGTAAAGTATCATCAAACGTAGGTTTTCGTAAAAACCTATGACCAAAGTGATTCATAATGGTTTCACAGAACAGAGAAAGATACTTAAATGACGTTGTTTTGCCCATCCGAAGGTACTCATCGGTGCAATCCGCCGAAACCCCGTAACCTAGAATCCTCAGAGCTACAGTAACCTTCTGCTCAGGACTATGACCCCTAATATTAAGTGCATCATACTGGTACTTAAATTGTGGCTCTATCAGACAAAGCTCACCAATTAATCTTTGCACCAAGTGCCGGGGCATGCGGAATCGGTTCAGGAAACATTGGTCGGAGTAGACGCAATTGGGAAGAAAATAATCGTGCATCAGTTTCTGGTGGTAAAATTCCCTCCCTCGAAACGTGTACCTTCTAACTTGAACTTCTTTTGGCTCAGGAGGTTTAGGGATCGAGCCGGTAAAGTGCATCACAACCATGTTTCTCTTCCTTTCCCTCTCATCATCGGACTCTTCATCCAATTCTTGTAATCTTCGAGCATACCTATCTTGCTCTCTCATAAATCGCCGTTGATAAATACTTATCTCGTCATCAGAATCGAAATCCATTGGCAAATGAGTTTTGAAAGAGGATTTGTGATCAACAAGGATTACGCTTAGAGGAGAAGAGGGGTGGATTCAGAACATGGTTACATCTACCTAAGGAGATTGCTTGCTGGGTCGCTGATTGCTTAGACGAGGCGAGAGGTATCGAAAAATTCAGGAAGCCTAGAAGAGAAGGAGAATGCTCCTTTTTATGTGAAGCCAGGGAGAATCATGGAGGAAAGTTTTTCAGAGTATCAAGAGTGAGAAGGGGAGATAGAGAAAGATCATATGTTGTATGTGTCCCTTGTGGTAACAGTGGTTATTATTGGGCATGCCTATGTAGGGAGATGAAAAGGGTTTTGAAAGATAACAATATGTTGAACCATAATCCACAATCGGTGCCAGTCAGTGCTGATTTTGATCACAATTTGACAAGGAAGAATATGAAGGCCAGACTCTCTTATAGAGGTTATATTGTTATGGAAGGATTAGCAAGGTGGAATCGAGTATTGCAGATGGTCAAAAAACAATTTAACTGGACATCAAATATATCGTTAGAGGTGGTAGATCAACAGCATGCTAGTTTTGAAGTATCTGCAGAAGAATGGAAGATGTTATGGAAGCCAAAAATACTATATGTAGATGGTGCTAAGATCACAGTATCAGGGGTGGAGGATGATGTCCAAATTAATTCGCAACCAATCATATATGAAGAGGAAGAGGAATTGATTCCAATTTATCTCATGTCCAATCTCTTTAAGTGGGTGAAGATTAGAGGGATACCTATGCAATATTGGAGTTATCAATTATTCAAGTCAATTGGTGGAGAGTTAGGGGGATTAGCAGATGTCTCTGAAGCAACTTTGAGGAAAGAACACAATGCTTTCTTTAGAATCGCAATCAAAGGTTGCTGCACGTCAATTCCGGCAGTACTGTTGGTTGAAGATGGAGGTAGACGATGGGCAGTCAAACTGGAATGGGATCACAAATTTACGCCTAAAAATAAGCTCTCTATGGCGGAATATATGATGCTGGTGGAATCTTTCAACTGTGTAAGGCAACAAAATAACTCTTCCGAGTTATCAGGCACAAGACTTGTTAGGGTTGACTCAAATTCAAATCCAAAAGTTGTAATCTCAGACACACAGACGGATCCTGGAGCTACTGATAATACAGCCATTATGGGTGCGGGTGCAAATCAGCCCACTCCAACTGTACTCAGCCAAAACCAACATCTGAACTATAAACCTATTCTTGGGTCGCATCAGAGCAAACAACAATGGAGACCAAAAGGGTTTATACCTGACCATAGTTTGATTCAGTTTGCCTCACCTTTGGCAAACACTCTGATAAATGGTTCTAAGTCCGTGGGGCAAAATCTTAATAACTTGGTAAATCCATTACAGCCAGAGTTGGGGATTTGCCACGGCGGGAGTAGTAGCTATGATGAGTTGTCTAAGCAGATTGCTGCACCTTTGTTTGGAGGAGATGACGGAGTTCCAACAAAAGTCAGTAATGGTCTTGACAGCGGCATCAGGGATTACTCTGTCAGAGTATGTGAAAGAAGTGAGGAGAATATCACTGCTCTTCAGAATGTGGCCATTGGAGCTACTGGTGCCTATGCTCAGGGTAGTTCTGTTGAAGTTGAAGGTGTAGTAACTTCTCAAACTACTCAGCGTTTAGGTGGAGTGGCAGTGGACATTTTGGGTTCAGCTGGAGATCGTGTTTTACCTGCTGATGTTGGGAAAGTGGATGGTGGACCATGCCAGCAGTTGGAACACGGATTTCTACCTGAACTAGTTGGTAGTTCTCAAATTATTCATCATCCAGTGGAGGGAGGGATAATGGGTATTGAAACTATGCAACATTCTACAGCTCAACAAACCACATTAGACGACAGGTTTGTACAGGGTGGCGTAGAGGATGTGCTACCTGTTGCAAACCGACAGTTTAGTGATGATGAGTTGAGTACTTCAGAGGTGCAGGTGACTGGAGATATCTTCGGCTTATATGAAGCAATCGATAAGGCTTTCCCAATATATTCAGCAGCAAAGGCATCAGTACGAAAGGCTAGAAAGCGCAAGGAGAAAGAGTTAATGAATAAAATAGTGGTGGAGCAAACAAACCAAAATGTGGAGATTGGTAATACCGCGTCTGATCATTATCTCTCAACTGGGATTGAAATGGTGCGGGTTGTGGACTCTCAAAATCAGTTGGATGGTGAGAATGAAACTGGTACTCAACATTTGGAGATGACTCCATGTTCCAATCCGTCTATAAAGCGCATAACAACAAATGGTACAGGAGACGATAACCAGGAGATGGTACAGGAGAAAAATGGAGAATTTTCTAATGCTTTGTTTTCGGTTGTTGAGGATAAAATTATAATCAATTTGGGGGAGATAAAACACACAAATTGTGTGACTTCAGATGTTTTATTCACTACCAGCAAGCTCATATTTGAGCTGTGTAATAGATATGGGAATATGAGAAAAGAAGATGAAAGTGAAGCAACTCCAGTTATTCAATTCATCCTACAGAAATATAAAGAACGTTATGCAATCCTTGCTGCTGGGAAGAGTGGTATTGATAGTGTAGAAAGTGCAGACTCAAACTTGGAAGATGATGGGACGAGCAAACTGAATGAAAAAGGTGTAGGGGATCAGGAAGAGAGTAATGGGTTCTAAGATTCTTAGCTGGAACGTACGGGGTCTAAACGACTACAGAAAACATATTGCTTTGAGGGATTTGATTGCTTCTCATAAATGCTTTATTTGTGCGGTTCAAGAGACGAAGATGACAGCTATGACGCCATGGTTTATCCGGCAGTTATGGTACGACACAAATTATGATTGGAGAATGCTACCGTCACAAGGAGCAGTCGGTAATAGTGGTGGTTTGCTTTTGATCTGGGATACTTCTAAACTTCAAGCAATGGATGACAAACTAGGCTTCAATAATATATCAGTGGTTTTTAAGGTGAAATCTACTGGTTTTATCTTTACATTCACAAATGGATATTCGCCTTGTGACTACGATTTACGTGTTAATTTTTGGAGAGATGTCTCTGAAGTAAGAATCTGGTCGAGCAATCCGTGGTGTTTGATAGGCGATTGGAATGCTATAAGATGCGAAGATGAAAGGAATAAGGAGGGAGGGAATTTGAGAAACAGGGAGCTCTTTAATGAATTTATTGAAGTTCATGAACTACTTGATTTGCCGTTAAACGGAGGGGCATACACTTGGTCGAATAAACAATCGGATCCTACACTTTGTCGCCTGGACAGAGTTCTGGTTTGTCCAGTGTTTGATGAGAAGTACAATAAAGCAACTCAAACGGCATTAGTTCGCACAATTTCTGATCACAATCCAATCTTGTTTGATTTAATTCCAACTATACGGTATTCTTCGTACTTCAAAGTCGAAAATCATTGGTTAGAGCACAAGGAGTTTTACGCATTAGTGGAGATGTGGTGGAAAGCTATGCAATATTCGGGTACGGCAAGTTATGTTTTCTTCAGGAAGTTACAAAACCTGAAATTTTTTCTCAAGAAGTGGGCGAGAGAAACGTTTGGTAATGTGAAGCGCAAAGAAGATGAGCTAACGGAGAAGATTGGCAGAATTAATATCTTAGAAGAAACAATTGGTTTGAATCAAAATCAGAAAGAAGAAAGAGCTCAAGGGGAAGTTGAACTTGAAGGTTTGAAGCTTATAAGAGCAAGAATGGCTTTACAACGGGCTAAAGTGAAGGGTTTTAAGGATGGAGATAGAAATACAAGCTACTTCCATGCCATAGCTAATTCTAATAGGAAAAGATGTTATATCACTAAGCTGGAGGTGAACGGGGTGGATGTTTTTAACGAAGAAGCAATTAAAAGAGAAATTCATCAGTATTACTCTGACTTATTCACCAATTCTTCGGGTATTCATCCTACTTTTGATTCTCTAAATTTTGCATCGGTTGATGGTGTTTAACATGCTTGGTTAGATAGGCCTTTTGACGAAGAAGAGGTTCTTTTTGCGGTGAAGGCTTGTGGAGCGAACAAAGCACCAGGCCCCGATGGTTTTAACATGGAGTTTTACAAACATTGTTGGGACATCATTAAGGGTGATTTTATGCGGGTGATTCAGGAGTTCTACACCAAAGGCAGAGTGGATTGGAGACTTAATACTTCTTTCATCAAACTCATCCCTAAAAAAGAAGATTCGGCTACGGTAAAGGATTTTAGACCAATTAGCTTGATTTCTAGCTTTTATAGGGTTATATCCAAAGTGCTTGCGGAGAGATTGAAGATTGTTATGCCATCTCTCATCGGTGATTCGCAAGGAGCTTTTATTAAGGAGAAGCAAATTTTGGACGGAATTTTGATTGCAAACGAGTGCATTGATAGTAGGTTAAAACAAAATATTCCGGGTATTCTTTGCAAGATCGATATGGCAAAGGCTTTTGATAATGTAAATTGGAACTCTTTGTTTGCAATTCTTCGGAAGAATGGTTTTGGTGAAAGGTGGATGAAGTGGATGCAGTGGTGTATAACAGAAGCTCAATTTTCTGTTTTGGTTAATGGCTCGGCAACGGAAAGAATAAAACCATCGAAAGGCATTCGACAAGGTGATCCGCTTTCACCTTTTCTCTTTATTTTGGTGGTGGAAATTCTCTCCAAACTTTTGAATGAGGCGGTCGAGGATGGAAGAATTGGTGGTTTCTCAGTGGTCGAGGGTGGAACAATTATTTCGCATTTACAATTTGCCGATGATACCATCATTTTTCTTAATGCTTCTAAGGAGGAGCTACGAAGACTTCACATAATCTTGATGATTTTCGAAGTTCTTACTGGTTTAAAACTGAATTTGGACAAGAGCAAAATTACTAGTATTGGCGCGGATGATGTGGTTGAGGAGTTGGCTCTGGAATTGGGCTGCGACATTGATTCTTTGCCAATTACCTACTTGGGTATGCCCATTGGAGCAACAAGAAGGAATACGGCAGTGTGGGAGGTGGTGCTAGAAAGAATGGAGAAGAAATTGGCACCATGGAAGTGTCGGATTCTTAACAAAGCGGGGAGATTAACGCTTTTAAAACATTCTCTTGGGTGTTTGCCAACTTACTATCTTTCCCTTATTCAACTCCCTTACACTATTGAGGAGCGTTTGAAGACTATTATGAGGAAATTCCTATGGGGAGAAGAAGAAGACAAGAAGAAAATGAGTTGGGTTGGGTGGAAGAAGGTGTGTCGTCCTAAGGAGAAAGGTGGTTTGGGGGTTAGGAACTTGCGCAAAGTGAACAAGAGTCTTCTTGCAAAATGGCATTGGAGATATGCTAAGGAAAAGACGGCATTATGGAGACGTATCATTTGTGAGAAAACTAACTCTAAATCTAATTTTCTTACTCCTTTGAAACCCACGGATACTATTGGTATGAGTTTATGGCATGATATCGCCAATACTAGAGATGATGCATTTAACTGCATGGAGTTTGAACTGAATGATGGAAAGTCAGTGAGCTTTTGGCACGACCTGTGGCTTTCTAAAAAAACTTTGGCAGCAAAGTACCCCAGGCTCTACAGGAAATGCACACATCAGCTTGGTTCCGTTAATGATGTCTGTGGTGCAGGGAATAGGCTATGGTTTCGATGTAGATTGAATCCTGCAGAGTCAATCGACCTATTGGAGCTTGAACATGACCTGCAGGATGTGGTCTTACATGTCAGTATGGAGGACAGGATCGTAGGGGATTTTACCGCAAATAAACATTATGTGCAGCAATGGAATGCAACACCCGACTGCACGTTCTGGAGGCTACTGGACAGGAAGTTTATACCACCTAAAGTGATGTTTGTTGTTTGGTCTTTGCTTCATCAGTCGCTGCCTACTCGAGAGGTTCTTCACAGGAGAGGTATAACGCTTCCTTCTTACCTTTGTGTGTTGTGTAGTAAAGAACTTGAAACTGCCAGCCATCTTTTCATTCACTGCGACTTTGCGAGGAAACTATGGCACTACTTCTTTCGCTCTTGGAAAATCAAGTGGGTAATGAACAAGGGCGTGGAAGACTTGTTGAACAGTTGGAGAATCACCAATTTCAGTCCTTCGCGTTACACTATTTGGACCATGATTCCTTATGCAGTCATTTGGCAAATTTGGTTATCACGGAATGCGATTGTGAATGGAAGGAAAGTGAGATCATTCGATGATATAACTACGGCAGTGAAACTGGATATACGACTATGGACTACACAAACTGATATTTTCAAGGGATATTCAACAAGTCAAATTATCTTTCAATGGAAAACTTTAGTGAACTTGTAATGCTCTAGTTTCTTCTACTTTCGGGGGTCTTGCGACCATTTGTACATTTACTGTAAATATCTTATTCCCCTTTCAATATATATCCTTTTTCAGTCGAAAAAAAAAAGAGGATTTGTGATTTGTGATTCGAATAGGAGGGGGAGGGGTGTGTTTTGTCTGTTATTTGTGTTGAATATGGTAGATGTAGTTGGCTTTTATAGGTAGGGAATTTATGACCGTTTATGGGTGAATTTATGGTCGAGAGAATGAATCTCGACGTCGGGATTGAGTATGACGATAGAAAGTATTAATCTCGACGTCGAAATACTCTTTCTCGACCGAGATAGCGTCGCTCGACCGCTAAAAATACTTAGCTTTACCATAGTGGGAAACGCGTTGCAAATCACAAAATTTGACCCTCGCATCGGAAGGGGCCTTAGTGGGGGTGGCGGTGGGGAATGAAGAGTACTCAGGAAACAGTGACTTGGCATGTTGGCGTTACTTATAAGCGATAGAGAATTGTGAAAAACGAAGAAATACAAGTGAAGTCACTTCGTGAACGACATTTGGGCTGGTTTCCTTTTTGGGCTTTAAAATGAACCTTCACTGTATCGCACAATGAACAACATCCGGGTCCTTGCAGAACTGCCAGTAAGCTAGCTAACACTAGAAGGTAAAGTTTGGCCATAGTTGTTGATTTGTAGTGCAATTTTTACGGTCTGAAAGAGAATCATAGGCCACGACCCACGAGGCATACTTTGAATAGCTTCCCTAAATTTGGTCCCATAAGGGAGTATTTGGGCCCATAAAATTATTAGCCTGTCCACTAGAGGTGGTTAAGGGACAACTAAAATGCGAGGAAAATATCCTAATGCCCCCACAGTAACTTCTCTAATTAAAACTCAAAACTTAAACCAAATTTCATTTCTAACAAAACATAAATCGATTCTTTCTTCTTCCTCTTCTTTTTCTACTTCATTTTCAAAACGTAAAAATCGACCGATTCCAAGAAAAAAAAAAAATCGGGATTAATTTCTATAAAACGCGATGGATGGATAGAGAGAAGAACAAAGGACCGAATTCTATAACATTCAAACAACCAGGAATATAGAGAAAGTTTACTAAATTTCATCTTCAACGCCGAAGACGAAGAGAAGGTAGTAAAGAAGAATTAGAAGTTCTTAAAGATAAGCAGAAACGAGCAAATATGACGAGAAACAGGTATTTCAACTTACCCATTTGAGTTTTGGTTAATTTTTCGCTCCAAATTGAAGATTTAAAATCTAACTGTTCGCAACTTTTTCCCAGAATCGTTCTATGTTAGTATAGTTATAGACCGATTGTTCATCGTGTTCATCTTCTGTAACTAAAACGAAACAACAATCATTAAATATATGTATATTTTTAAACCGATTATTTTTAATCGTTCTTTATTCAGTTGCATATAAACCGATTATGTTTCCCTCTAAAAATTTGAAATTTTCCTGTTTGAATTCTAGGGCACAATCGTTACAAGTTCATATGAACAATCAACGTACGAATTTTGAACTTGTCTCAAACTAATCGTTTCATATTTTGTGTTGAGTAAGCCGATATACATTAGTTCAATCGGTATATATGTTGTCTTATTTAAGCAGATTACATTAAGTGAAAACTCTAAATATTCCCAAAGTTTTTTAGCCTTAATCGTTGATTGTATCCATGAAAATAAACTGATTGTATTGAGCCATAATCTATAATCGGTTTATGTTCATAATTATGTTAACCGTTTATTTCTTCTTTTATAATCGTTTTATGTTTTAGATTTTGTGTGCCGATTCAGTTAGTTGACAAATCTTGATTTTCGTGTACCTTTTTTTAGCCTTAATCGTTACTTATAAACATTAGGAAAAGCCGATTGTTTTGAGCCAGAAATTATAATCGGTTTATGTTTGCACAAAGATCAACCATTTTTTTTTCTTATGTTGATAATCGGTTTATGGTTTACATTTTTTGAGTCGATTATTATATGTGTAACTGCTAATTTGTTTCTTGTTTTGTGTTATAGGGAGAATAAGAAGGTCGAAACAGTCCAGGGCATGGGTAGGAGCTTGTAAAAAAAAAAAAAACAAGATCTTGTTGCAGATCCTTCCGCCAAACCTGTTAGTTTGGGTCCCCGCCGAGAGAGGGTGGTCCAAGATTGAGTGTGGCTAGTCGTCTAGCTGCTAGAAAGCTTAAAGAAAAAAGAAGTTGGTGTACAAGAAAAACAAGTTGCTAAAGAAAAAGAAGTAATTCCACAACAACCAGGGGGTGAAGAATTGGTTGTCGTACCGGTGGTGGAATCTCTTGAGAATCAACTACAGG
>JAJJMA010112578.1:0-12856 GCA_023529015.1 Papaver nudicaule | reverse complement strand
TTCCGGTAAAAAGACGTATTAGCCCTTAAAGGCGCAACGTTACTAGCGTTGCCTAATTAATATATATTAATAAATATTTAAAACAACGTTAAAAAAAATTGCGCAACGTTATTTGACGTTGCCACGTGCGCAACGGCTATTAACGTTGCAGATGCGAAAAAAAAATGTTACAAATCAGGCCCTGTGGCGTAGTGTGAACGATCTCACAAATCAATATTCAAACAACAACCTGAGTATAGTTCAGAGAACCGAACCCTAACAAGAACGTAGTTCTCGTAGATCTCAAGAGAGATGGATTCACTCAAAGGTTATGAATCAACAAACTTGCAATTACTTCAATTATATAGATCAAAGACAATCGTGGAAGGGAAAAGTAATGCAAGACACCAGAATGTTGTTGACGAGGAAACTGCAAACCAGCAGAAATACCCCGGGACCTCGTCCAGATGTGAACACCCTCAGTATTAACGGAATACAGACGCTAGCCTACTCTCAGACTTCGGACTGGAATGTATCGAGACTGAATTAACCCTACAAGCAATTCAGCTACCAATGTGCTCCTACGTCTCTTGGCTCCCGCAGAAACCTACGTACTTGATTCCCCTAGCTAACATCCTTTACATGCCTAGGAGTTGCTCCACTTCCCTTCGTGAAGACTAGCGCTACCCTTTCTCTAACAGGACGCCTAAAAGTATCCAAGTAATTAAACAAGAATACGTGATTTCCTTTAGACTTAAAGTTAAGGTTAATGGAAATATAGTTTACTGAATAGGGCTTATTGATCTAGCCTAAACAATTTTACCTCCTAACGCTTGACGAACTTAGTATGAAACCTAGTTCGTGAATTTGCGTTACGGAACTTCTATGGTTTATGATACAAGATCTACCTTACGATGTTTCTATCAAATCTTGGTCGTCATAAGATTGAAAGAATTCAATCGACCCAAGATACAAGATCAGAATTTAAATTTCGACCCGTGCTTCACGATACTCAAGTGAAGTCTTTCAATAGTCGTAGTCCAAAAGAACTTCGAGATGACGACCAACCTTTATGCAATGATACATTGATGTGTAGAGGATTGAAATTGTATCTTGCAAAAGTAATCTATTTATAGTGATCACCAAGGGAGGCTTCTTAAAAGTTAAGCAACCTTGATTAGGGCTCAAGCAAGTTCCGGAACTAAAAAGTCCATATATAGCTTGAATACCCATTCTCAATCTTCTTCTAACTTTGGACTAGGCCAATAGTTAAAGAAGACTCAACCTTGATTGAAGGTTTGCAACTTCTGGTCCAAATCATGTTCGAAAATTGCATGGATTAAGTAGTTGAATTCCATGGGCTAAGTAATGACAAGTCCGAGAACTAATCATTCCAGAACCGAAAACTCCATAATATGAAAGTTGGAAGTTTCCATGGCTTATGTGTACGCGTTCACAGAGCTGTCAATTGGAGTTCAGGAGAAACCTTGAACTCGTATGTACACATTCATACAGACTCGCTCGTTCTTAGGAATGCCTTGTGCAACATATGTACGTGTTCATGAAAGCGTTCACCGTTGAGGTCATTTCATGAGACAATTCAAATTACTCTACCTATCAACTTGCAACAATTTATTTTTGGATCTAAAAAAACTTAAACACCTGTTATTTGAGTGACACTTGTCACGACCAAAACCGTCCATTACGATGCCATGTGGCATCATCAGAAGGTACGTTGGGGTAATTTTTTCATCATTGTGCGTATGTGAAGCCGCACACTTGAGAAAACCCTCTTAGATGGAAAAACTAACAGATTAAGTTAATTCTCCAAATTTTTTAAACTCAGAGCATTCCCTATTGTTCTAGTCCATTTTGGGACATTTTATTGTTTTCCCTCATATAAACAAGTCACGGTTGTGACAAATGCAAAGGCGAAGAATCCTAGAATACCTTCGGATCTTTATAAACAACATCATAGACTATTGATATGATAGAATGGTAAGTACGAAATATGGAAAGGAAAAACCTTTCTAACCTTTAGCGAGGACGTTATGATTTATCAAGTAGTAAGCTCCGGTCTTCGTCTTCAATGGTCTTCGTCTCGATTTACCTAAAACTATCCTAGTCCGAGTTGTAGAGTAGACTTATCAAGGATTGTGTTTTTGTCATCTAAACTTGACAACTGACTTGAGATAGCAACATCAGTGGGTTCATCCGAGCAATGCTCTAACAAACCTGGGTTCTATATAGTTTGCACCCTATAGTTTTTACATTCGGCTCCATGACGAAAATAACGATGGTAGACGAATTTTGTGTTGAAAAATTCAAAAAGAGTCGCTGAAGTTCAAAAATAGATCCATTGGGATTCAATAAAGAGTCGTTGGGGCTACTTTATTTAAGGTTTGGATTACTTCTAAAGTTTGTTATACCAATTAAGTTGATTCCTTCTTCCATCTCTTTTATTTTCCAAGTTTCTTGCTATTATAAATTTGATATGGCGAGGAATTACACCTATATAGAAGATCTTGCAATAATTTATTCTTTCGTTCGTTCATCAATGAATGGCTTGATGTGTACGAGTAGAAAATCTGCATAGGTACTTGAGAAACCACATCCATCAGATCTACTCGCACATACAGTTTTTAGTTGTGGTTTGCAGTCCGAAGACAGCTAGAACATCATCGAGGATGCTATGAACAGTAATTAAAAGCTAAGTAAAGCAACAAAGATAAGATAAAGGAGGCTTTCTGTGTATTGCTAATGCTGAGATTACATGAATAAAACCCTAAGGAACCAGAGGAGATTACAAACCTAATCTCTCCCTTGCTACTTAGGCTTAACCAAACAAGAATCCAACCCCTACAACGTTTTCCAAGCTCGCCTTATATAGGCCGAGCTTGGGTGGTTTACAGCTAATAAGGACAAAAGACTCAATCGTGGTGGTGTCAGTTTCTGTCGAGTAAGGCGGTTTATACTCCGAAGCTGGATCCCGGGCTTCGGTCCTTCGCCGTAGTCCGAATCCTTTCCACTCCGAGTCTTTACTTCGCTCAAGTGCAGTTTCTCTTCCTTTATCAGTCCGAATCGTCGCTGCTTAATTCTTTCGGTGTGGCCTTTCTTCCTGGATGCGAGACACGTGGTCCGAGGGGTTTTACCCCCCACATGATGGGTGCTGTGGAACCTTGGCAAGCGCCGTTTTGGAACCATGTTATGATGTGTTCGTGAGAGCCGCAAATAATCCGAATGATAGAGATGAAAATAGAATTAGAAGTCGATGGAACCACATTAGCGGAGACATCTCCGAATTTGCCCGAATTAGGAGAGCTCTGTACCAAAGCAATAGAGATGCATCACACGAAGAATTTTTCAATCTAGCTCGGGCTCGATTTTACCTTATCAACCACCGGGAATTCAAGTTTGTTGAATGTTATGAAAGATTGAGGGCGGTCAACGAAATGTTTAGAATCTATGGAAGCAACAGAAGCTAGGGAATAATAATTATTAGTTATTGTTGTTGTTGTTGTTGTATTATCATCTTTGCATTGTAGTTGTCGTTCTAGCTATCAATGAACTAGCATCTAATGTATTAGAAATTATTTTTTTAATCAATGCAATTATGTTTTATCATTCGGATGTTAGAATACAATCACGGGGAAGGCCGAATGTACAAGTCATTACAACCATTTTGGAACTAACTATATTCGGCTGCCAAAGAGTCTTATCGTGCCAGCCGAATATTTATTCGGCTGTTAACTGCTTTGACAAATTGAGAGTCGAATGTGCATTCGTCTCTCATCTATTTTTGGACTTAGAAGTCGAATGTGCCACTGTCTGACCAATTCCTACCACCCGTATATTACTTTAACATTCGGCTTTTAAATCCAAATTATCGTGACAACCGAATGTTTATTCGGCTTGCATTGGTTTTTTTTTTTGAGCCGAATTCTGTATAAAAATTCAAAAAAGAGTCGTTGGAGTTCAAAAAAGAGTCGTTGGAGTTCAAAAAAGAGACGTTGAGACTACTCTATTTAAGGTTTGGACTACTTCTAAAGTTTGTTACACCAATCTTTCTCATCTCAAACTCACAATGGCTCAACCTCTTTCATCTTCTACCGGTACTCCTCGTTCAAACGATCGATCTGGTTCTCCTCCTCCTCCTCGTAGATGTTATCAGAGCTTTACTCATAAAATAGTTCATGAAGACTTCTATGAGTGCTCTCCATTTCAAAAACCATTATCTCCTCCTAGATCAACAAGAAAGAAACCGAGTTTGGCTCAATTTACGTGGCATGAAGATCTTTGTATTTGTATACCTCATGTTGTAATATCCAACACCGGATGAAATAAAACTTATTGGAGTCAATTGGACACTCTTGTGGTTATATGTCAAAAACATCTTCGACGAAGAATGTACCGAATTTGTGCGAGATGATGATGGGTTGGATGCGCGATGGAGGATCATACATAAAAACGTCAAATAATTTATGCACTTGGGGAGATTGGCTCGACTTAAAGATGACACCGATGATGAACTTGTGGCTAGGACGGTGAAGGAATGGAAACTATGGAAAGGACAAACCTTCAAGTACGAACAACACTACCATCTCATTAAGACTTTTCTCGCAACCCGTTATGTGTCTTGAGTTAGTTGCTTCATGAAAGTTTAATTGCTATTATTCAATAATTATGTTAAAGGGTATGTAATATGTGGTTACCTATGTAATGCTTTGATTCAATGAATGATTAAGTGGGTATTTAAGTAATGGAATAGAACAAAGTTTTTTTTATAACCCGTTACAAAATAAAATCCGGCACAAATTGCATTTCGTGTGAGCCGAATGTACAAAAAATGGAATTTCATCCAAACAAAATAAAATATGGCACAAATTGCATTTCGTTTGAGCCGAATGCACAAAAAAAATGGAATTTCATCCAAACAAAAACCATCAAGAACATTCGGGAAAACGTAGTAAGTTAACCCAAGTCGGTGACTATCTCTTCGATTCCTTGAATTTCTTCAACCCCGACCGTTGTTTCTACTTCTTCAATGTAAGAGTGCATTTCAATCAAATCATCCTTCTCCAAGTCTTCACTACATAGTCCGATACGTTACATTGAGGGATGCCTTGCTCCATGCAGTAAGCAGTCCATTCATCAATGTTTGTCTTGTATTTTACATACCAATCACCACTAGTGGAAAATGAAGGTTTTAGAACTGACCAGGGCTTTAGAAAAAGCACTGACTTCGGCCGTTTCGCGTCTAGCCCGGTCAAAATCCGTTCTTTCTTTGGTTAAAAAGCGGAAAAGTGAAAGACATGTTTTAATCCGTTCTTTCACCAACGGTTAAAGATCAAATCTTTATTTTAACGGTGTGGATGAAACCACTTCTTTTCTAGCCATTAAAAACAAAAGCCAACCTTATCCAATCTCTTTCCCTCTGCATCTTCCTTTTATTTTTCTCTCTCACAGAACCTCTCGATTTTCTTTATCTCGATTTCGATCAAAGTTTCTAGTGTTTCTTTTAATTTCCATTTTTTCTTCTTAGATCTGTTTACCTGTACGCATCGTCCTATTTAATAATGTTCGATTTTAGGATTTCGTTTCCATTTTCAACCAGAATAAAAGAAGAAAAAGAGCTTTACTATCAGAAGATCGCGATCCTACATCTTCATTTTAGGGATTTCTCCTGTCCTTTTCCCCGAATTTGCTGATGGCAGTTCCTAATTTGGTCTTTGTACAACTAATTGATGTGAATCACAAACGCAGAGGTATACTTCAAAACCCTAATTTATATTTTGTGAGTTTTAAGGGTTTAATTGTGTATTGAGCTGAAATATTTTATGGGTTCGTGGGGTTTAGAGTGATTCTCATTGTATTCTCATTGAGCTGGATTATGGTCCTTATTTATCAATCTGAACTGTTTTGATGATTCTGATTTACCGATTTGGATATAAGGTTCTGTCTATGAGTTGATTCAATTTTCAAATCTACGAGTTCTGTATAATATCTTGACATGAGTTTTTATCTTTTTTTTTTTCCTTCCGAGATTTATCAGTTTTTGGGTACATAATTTTTAGGATCTTAGGCAGTATATATATATATATATATATATGCTTTTTAAATCAGAAGGGGTTTATTGTTGTCTGTTTGATCTTACAATCGTTGCTGGTGGGTTTAGCAGGATCAGAGTTATATCTTATTTTCACATAGCTGAGTTGGGGCCCTGGTTGTGATTTGCTTATATTCTCACTCCTTTTCCTGGTTCTCGTTTTTCTTCATCTAGGTTTGATGTTGCAGTGTTGGTACCTCAAACATCACATGTCCTGGCTTTGCAGCATGTTGTTATTAATATCCATACCTCTTCTGAATGTGAGTTCTGCATTTGTTGTATTCATTCAAAGAGACTAATATGGAAAAGCATATTTTGTAATTTAACCTGCTTCTGTGTAATTTTGATTCCCAGAAAAAATCCCTATGGGAAATGAAGCCGCGTAGCAGACCATGAGTATGGGCCAGACTAGGTATGATTCTTGACTGAATACTATGCTTGTGGTAATTTGAAAAAATTCTACCACCAAGTTGTTGTATTGTTCTTTTGCCAGATGCTCAGATAATCGTTCTTGTTTTGGCCACCACTCAGTTGCGCTCGGTAAGTTAGGTTTTAAATTTATGGTCACATAGACTAGTAATAATCTCCCTAGCATCTCGTCACTGATTCACAGACTGAGTTGATCCATAGATTTATCTGTTTGATCATTAAAAACAAATTCGCTTACTTTGAGGTTTTTAATGCGTAATTTATCCTTTTGTTTCTCCCTAAGAAATCATCAGATGAGAGTCCGAAGGAACTAACCCACAAAGTATTCTTTGATGCCGAGATCGATGGTAACCCAGCTGGTATGTATTCCTAAACAAATTCCTGCACCAGTAGATGGAATTGTATTATAAAAGCTTTATGCCGAACAAAATTGAAGAATTGTTTGCCACTGATACGTGTACTTGTATATGAATAAGAGTATGCTTCATTCGGCTGACGTTCTGGGTGTCTTTCGGTTTCCGTATTTAATTTGGTTTCATGGTACTGTTGGAATAGGTTTTGAAAGATGCAGTTGCAGATAATATGCTTAAACTATTTTATGTTCTGATATGAAATAACTACCCTATTACTTGTATTGAGATTTAAGAAGATTGAGTAAAGTACTTCGTTTAAAAATCACATCGTTTTGTGCATATCCACCTTCCTTGGCTTTACTCTACTCTCCTTCGCAAAGATTTAGCAAAATTCCAGCAAATCTCTAGTTTATGTATTTAGTAAAAATCTCCAATTTTTGGTATGTGTCCTCTTCATTGCATGTATCCCATAGTGTTTTATGGAATTTGTTCTCACTGGAATGCCAAGCATAGCATTTTAGTTGGTGTAAAACCAGAATTGTATCTCGAATGAGCATGTTCAGTTTGCACCTGGATCATTCTTTATTACCGAGGACTGGAATAGTAAATCTGTATCTTATACTACTCTTGTTACCTGTTCTGTATGATAATTGTAGCTGCTGTTATTTGGTCAAGGTGGTTCCGATGTCAAATTTGTGTTGATTATTCTGCCCATCTGTTTTATACTTGCTATGATATAATGTTATTGCTATAAGGTGTTACATTTAAACGAGTATCGTCTCTATTATCAAACGAGAACAGTTATTTCATTCAAAAAGATGTTACATTTGTTGCTATAATATTATGATATACATCTAGCAATGCATGTAACTCTTAACAGTAATGTAGACTTTCGAAGGCGCTTGCCCTTTACGTTGTTGAGAATGAGTATTTTTTGATTGCCAAATATTTTCTTTCTGCATTCCAAGTTAAAAAGCTGATGAAGTAAATGATAAGAATTTTGAGTTGGAAAAGAGCAATTTGGCTTATCTTTTCATGGTGAGTTTCTAACTTCCTGTTTCCATTATTTTTTTCTTATTTTGTCTACTGCATTTTTCATCGATCCGGACCATTATTTTTGTTTTGTGTGGCATGTGTGCCTGAGATAGTACGGGATGGTCATCATCCTTGTATGTTCTTGTCTAAATAGGTGTTAATGGTAGCATTGCCTCGTCACTAACTTGCAGAAATTGTTATTATTACGTACCTCACACTTATCTGATGGCTCTACAGGTTGGCATTTGTCGAGACATTACAGTATGTGTGCAATTTTGGTTGGATGACTGGGTAGTAGGCAATCAGTTGATCAGCTGTTTTTTGTGATGGGTTTAACTGAAATTTCTTGTAGGTTTTATCAGATTCAGTTGATTTTCTTGCGTTTTGGTTTCAGGCAAGTTCTCATTTGATGAAGTCAAGGAAAGATGAGCAATTAGTCTAAAAGTCTAAGGTGTGATCTCATTCTTCATAGTATGGCATTTGAAGCGAAGACTAAGCTCAAGGACTCAAATGGACAGGTTGTTTTCTTGTTTCTGGTGTGTTTGTTAGTATTCAAGCATTTCAAGGGTTTGTTTGTTTTTTCTTGCTTTCTGAAACCTTTATTCAGTACACTGTGTCTTTTCTCGCAGACTCTCTTGATTGTGAAGGAGCACACTAACTGGAAGGATATATAACGTGCCACCCAATTCCTGCTGGATTTGCTGCTCAAGTTAGAAATAGTTCAAACGGTAAGAGTCCATATGGTTCGCAGGTTCTATGTTAATATAGCTACCAAGTACCAATCAGACTGGACAAAATGCTTGCTAGACCCTAATGATAGGTGCATAAACATCATTTTCTGTTACTTCCAGCTACAATTCTTGTATTGCTTCAGAATGTTGTTTGCTGGATCTCCTCCTAATATACAGGCTGTTGCCGTTTCCTTGTGCAGCCTTACCAAACTGGGGTAGGGTTTCAATTTTCAATACATTTCTTTGATTTCTTGTCAGTTTTTTATTTCAAGTTTGTTATTCATATTTTTCTCATTTTAATTTGTTAGTCACTTTGTTTTTCTCTATTGCAGGTGTGCTATCAGAACTAAGATCATTTGCAGAAGAACCTCGAATCTGAATCCAGCATCTGCATTTGCTCACTCTTTGTGCATGCACAATCTAAGAACACTATCTTCATCTTGTATTTGGGATTATTTGCTCACCTGGACTCGAATCTAAATCCAGTTGTAATATAAATGTGTTGTTCCTATCATTGAAACTATTGGTGTTTGCCTGTTTGGTATTAAGAGTTTTTTTTTTAGTGATACTAAACCTAACTAAATTCTGTAAAAGGATTCAAAGTTTATTTGATTGGTGTAAATCAATGAAATTAGATTTTATTTCAAATTCATTGGTTTTGCATTTCATGTGAATTTTAATTTTAGCTGTCAGAATAGAATTATACAACTCAGTCAGTACAACTGTAATTCAGAGTTGTTTACCTTTAATTTTTATTTATTATTAAAATCAAACTGAAGGACTGTTTCTCACAGTTCTTATAAAGAACGTGCAGAGTCAGTTCTATTATAAAGTCGAATAAAGTCCGTCCTACTTGAAAAGGACGACAATAATAGAACTGTTAATAGCGCTAACTAGAACCGTTCTTTTTCTCACTATTAGAACTGTTTCCACCAGTTCTTAAACGGACGTTTTCCACTAGTGTCTCCTCAAATATTTCAAGCCGCTCAGGGAATCTTCCTAGTTTATCTTGCAACTGTAAAAAGAGTTTTGAGTAGACAATATTGTACATACAAGCTATATAACAAATCATCATAAATAATCTTAGTGTTGGGCATATGCTTTACCTCTCTTGCTTTTTCTATGTGTGGCTTACGGCCACAGGTGTGCTTAACTTTTTGTTTCAATATGTTCTGTACATTCTTAGCAGCTTTAATCTGTGACAAAGAAACAAACAAAACACATTCCCATGAGAATATAATAGAGTGGAAGTAGCCACACATAGGGTCTCTAGTAATTCAAAAATCAAAACTAAGAAAAACCAATGGAGCAACTTACTTGGTTGTCCTCCTGGCTCCACAGTTCAACCAATGCTTTCCATTGACTCTTGAAAACTTGCTTAGGTCGGTTTGCAAGATTTTCTTCCGGAGTTTTTTCCTTGTCGAATCCTTTCTTTTTCATCTTGGACTTGTGATCCCTCCATGTGGCATTCAGTTTTCGAGAAATTAGTCGATCAACATCAACGTCCTCCGAAAAGCTGAATTTTCGCTGACATAAAAAGGCAGATTACAATTTTTGAGATAAAGAAAATTCACTGTACAACAACTCTTTAAGTAATAATGGCACACAATTACCTTGATTTTTCGTATTGCTTGCCCAGTTTTTCGTCCAGGCATACGCGACCAGTGAAACACTGATAATGGCAATACATTTCCATCTACAGCTAGATATCGAACATACTCAGCCAGTTGTTCTGCGCCCTTTTTGCAAGGTCTTCCCATCAGCGTCTCCACTTGGATCTTCTCTCCATCTTTGAGGTCTTTAAGGAACTTCAACTTCCGTTTCTTTCGCATTTTTTTTACGCGCGACAACACCATCCTACAACAAATTTATAGAAACAATCTTAGTAGAAAAATTAATTCAAACCTAAATCATGTGATCATCCATAAGTTTAAGTCTTAACGAACCCATATTCGACGTACCTATATTTATCTCTACACAAAGTTGAGGATCAACCAAATTTCAATTTGAACAAAACAGTTCTTAGTTAACATAAATCAGACGAATATCAAACAAATCTCCAAACAACAATATCAAACAACCCTAAATCAGAAACTAGAAATTACTGAAGAAACCGCTAGATTCACCTCGAAATGAAGGAACCCTAGCTCCCAGATGCGTCTCCAAGGAACCCTAGCCTCCAATTGGAAAAATTAGAAAGTTGGGAGAGATTGATGGAAAACTGAAAATATCTAGCGACTATTCCCAATTTTATTGGCCACGTGTTGGACCAATAAAGTTGTTTATTCTAACCAGACAAGTCGAGTGCACGTGCGTTGCACGTCGGCAAACAAAAATCTTTTCATTCACAATTTTCCATTTTTTGAAAAAAAATGACATGGTATAAATAACTAATTCCACTGTAATTCACCAGATACTCGATCACCAGTTAGACTAAAGGATACAACAAAAAAACTGCAAGGTGTATCTTCAATGTAGCACCGAATTCAGCACTGCCATATGGCAAGACTCATCCCAAAATGGTATCATGCTTTCTGACATGATGTTCCACCAATTAATAACTGAACTCAGGCAAGTCGAATGCTCCAGTAGTAGCTGAAATTGCAACTGCCACATTATAAGCATCATGTACACCACGCTTCTCAGATAGCAGATTTTGTACACCATAAAATGAGCAGCAAACACTCCAAGCAAGGCTTCTCGCGTTAACAATATACTGTTGACGCTTCTCTGGCATGCTACCTACCTTTAACATCCTTGCTAACAGATGCAGAAGCTTCCTTGCTACCTCTGTATATCATTCTAACTTATAACACTCCGAGCAGCATCGATAGACCCCGGTTTCCCACCACTTTTGCACTGCCGAAAACTTCTCACCTAGGGATCAGGTGCCAGCAAAGTGAGTACCCCAAAAATCACTAATGTCATTAACTTTTAAACATAGAACATAGTTAACTGACTAAATTGGTTAATAGTATGCCAACGTATATATTTAGGACTTCAACTACCTAAATTCATATGCAGTAATAGCCATTCAGAAAGATATCTAAACTGTCCCAATTTATCCATTAGCATAATGGTCAACAGTGAGTAGCCACATGATTCGGCATAATGCCAATACGAAAACTAAAAGCAATTGGGTTTAATGTTGAAGACATATTACCTTAAATCTCAGAGAAGATCCCATTCCGGGAGAACGGACGGCACGGACTTAGTTAGCATCATCAGCTGCATTGTTTAGCCTATTCAAATACAACATATTTTGAAGTTTCTATATCTCTTCTTCTCCAGACTAAGGTTTTTCAAATTACAGATCCATAATGATCGTAGAATCTCTTTCAATATCTCCACTTCCATGTTGGTAAACTTTCTGCCATCCTTGTTAAAGTTAAAAGTAGCGTTAACACTTAACACTACTCAAACAACCAAGATTTACTGGTGTATTTTTAATATTTAGTGATACGTAATCACTGTATGGATACTTCCATATTTGTTTTACATCTATCTTGTTCGCCATAACGTGCAAATTGTTCTCCACTTTCATGGGTTTCACAATTTACACCTTCTGCCATAGTAACCCAAAAACAACAAAATCATCAAAACGAACAGCATAATAGGATACCCCAAAGCTAAACTTCTAGAACTACAGTACCAAAATGTTTTGTGCAACACTATAAAAAATGGAATTACCAATTCAGTACTAATGAAGACTACCACCGGAGCATAATTGATCCAATAGTTTGCTGATATGATAACTATGGTACACACTCATCTAACATCTATTCGACAAACCCCAAGAGGATAAAATTAGCAGTTTTTCATGGTGCAATTCTGAAAACCTGACCACTACACTCGCTCATATTACTGTTGGTTCAGGGACCGAAGAGCATAGACATTACTTAGTTTCATCATAGACCTAAAAGAATAACAAAACCATGGCATAAAACTCCATGTTACTGAATCAGCCCTAAAAGCCTAAGAATCTATCAATCAGGGTATGAACCCTAAAACTATAAACTAAATTCAAGTAGACTACACCAACACCGACAAATTTCACAACTTAGGATCATACTACTATTTATACCTAATGAAATCGAAGTTTATTACAATCACAAATTAACCCCTCTTTTGGAAGCAAATTCAATAGTATTTAACCCAACTTAATTAAGCCTAAACATTTAAAAATCTGGAGTAATGAACATAAATTAGGTCACAAAATTGGG
>JAJJMA010112577.1:7558-38575 GCA_023529015.1 Papaver nudicaule | reverse complement strand
TTTCTATAGTCAAATTGTGTATTTGTGAAATTGAATCTAAATTCTTTCATAACATCTACAAGGTTATAAACAAGAATCTTTCTTCTTCTGATGATGAAATTATTACTGCAACTCAGATTTGGAGTTTGTACTCTCTTGCTGTTCCTAAAGAGGGCCCCTTGATAATGCGATTGATCCTTAGGGATCCAGAGTCTCAAATATCCCTAGGCCTTGAAGATAATCCTGAAGGAATTGACATGAACTCTGTCGTCGCTAATCAAGCTCTTTATCCTGTTATTGTTTCTGGGAATTGGATTCCTAAGGCTTACAATCTGCCTTCGAAGTTCAAACGTACTCCATTTCATGGTAATTATTATCATTTCTTGTACACCATTTTTTTTTTAATTTCTAAATTCTTATTATTTATTATTATTTGCAATTCCTAACTTTCCATATATTTTTATATTTTATTGGTTAGTTAAAAGGAAAGACAGTTACTTTGATCCTAAGGAATCTGAAATTTCGTCTGGTAAGAAGCATAAGCCTAACCTCAATGGTGTTCTAGACAATGTAGAAGAATTGGGTGAATATACTAGTTCTCTGTTGGGGAACGGCAAACATGATTTTGTTTTCCAGCTTCTCTCAAGTATTGTCCCTGAATGTGATGTAAAGTACTCTTATGGTTTAAGCCTTTTCGAGAACATTCAGGAAGCAGTTCATGCTCAGTATAAGGTATTTTCATAATTTATATCATGGGTTCCAAAGTATTATTCGGATGATATGTATGATTAATTATTCAATTGAATTTAATTATTTCAGGGAATTGCTAGCCTTTTTGCTGTGTATGATCGTTCACTCCACCGTCTAGATTATCTTAATTCTGATCTAGAGAAGGCGAAGAGAGATGCTGCTACATCTGGCGAAATTACTGTTTTAAAGGAAAGTTTGGAAAGAGAGCGAGTAAGAGTTAATGACCTGATGAAGGAGAATTTTGATCTTCGAACTCAGCTTTGTAATGCACAGGCTGAAGTAAAAAATCAGGAAGCTCTTGTGAAAGAGAAAGACCGTCTTCTTGATGCGGCTAAGGCAGATTATGATAAACTTGCTGACTCTACGAGATCTGCTGCCACCTGCTCTTCTTCTCGCAATTTTTACCAGGATGAACTTTATTAGTATTTTTCCTTTCTTCTATGAGTGGCTGTGAGATGTTTCGTCTTCTCTTTTTTTTTTTATAAACTATTAAGGTGTTATTTTGTTTAAACACATTTCTCCTTTTTTTTTAACACAATTTTATGATATTTTTGTTTCTAAATATGTATCTTTATTTTGTCATATTTGCACCCGTTTGATTTTTTTTTTTTTTTTTTTTTTTTGTATTTCTGTTGTTGTATGTTTAATGGTTTTTGTTTTTACCTCTTCCCAATTGAGAGTACAGCAACTCTGAAAGGTGCGAACAGTCTTATTTCGAGATACATGGCCAGGGTCTCTTCCTGTGTTGTTGCTTGAACTTCAGGTTTGAGCTTTTTATAATTGATCAGGGCAACTCTTTATCAGGATCAGTCTTAGCTATTTAATGATAGCGATGGTCTGTGTTGTATGACATCAGATTCTATCATAAAACATTTGGACCTGAGTAGACCATAATAGGGTTAAATTGTTCCCCTTAATGCCTTTTGATCTATATGAAAGACTTTTCTTTTTTGCGCTTTTTAAAGTTATATAACTAATAAATTTCTCTTATTATAGAAGTTTCTCGTATAGTGTAGAGATTGTTGTTTGTGCAGTATTAGGAGCTGCAATTAATTTGTGCAGTACAGGAGCTGCAATTATTTTATGCAGTACAGGAGCTGCTATTATAAATTCTTATTAATTCCGGATACAAGATCTGTAGGCTAATTTCTGCCCTCAAACGTTTACTGCAGAACATTAGCTGATGTTCTCATTGGTAGTACTTTTTTAATTTTGTAATGTTATACGGGTACCAAATTTCTTCTCCTGCTAGATTCTTCAACCTGTAAGATCCCTTCCCTATGCATTCTGAGACAATATACGGACCTTCCCAAGTTGCTCCCAATTTTCCTAGTTTGAATTCTGAGCTGCTTGGTAGGACTTCTCTTAATACCAATCTCCAACTTGAAAATTTCTTGGCTTTAGTGATTTTTGGTTCTTCTTCATTCTCCTGTGATGATCCTCCAGCTGTATAGCTGGTCTTTCTCTTTTCAGATCAATTTCTTCTAAACATTCTAATATTAATTTATCATTATCACCAGATATTGCTGCCATAGTTCGTGTTGTTGGTGACATTATTTATGTTGGTAAAACTGCTTCCATGCAATATGCCAAAGAAAATGGTGGCTCCAACGTGGCATTTCTTCGGGTCGATATGTATGCCCACAAGACCTCATGCAATATGTCTGCCCATAGTCCTTTTACTTTCTCTAATTTCTTCTTAATGTTGGGTCTTGTTGGAGATTTCTGCTTGCCCATTCCCTTGAGGAAAATATGGTGTACTAAACTTCTGTTGTATCCCTTTTTCTGCACAGAATTCCTTCACCTCTGTCGCCTGAAATTGGGTTCCGTTATCAGCTACCAGGGCCATTGGTATTCCAAATCTGCATATTATGTGTTCCCAAATGAATTTTTTAACATCTCCTGCTGTTATTGTTACCGTAGACTTTGCTTCTACCCACTTGGAAAAATAATCAGTCGCTACTATTAAATATTTTCTTCCTCCAGGTGTTGTTGTAAATCGTCCCATTATGTCCAGTGCCCTCATCATGAATGGCCATGGACTGAAGACGCTATGCAATGGTTATGCAGGTGCATGTTTCTTGTTATCATACCTTTGGCATTTGTCGCATGTTTCTTTGATTCTTTTTGCAGTTTCTGCCATCTTTGGCCAAAAATATCATTGAGATCTTGTCTTATCAAGTAACGATCTATGTCCAGAATGATACCCACAATCGCCTGAGTGAATTTCTTTCATTATTTTTATCCCATCAGCCTCTGTAATACATTTTAACATTGGGCCCAGATAGTTTTTCTTGTAAAGATCATCTCCTATGATTTCGAATTTTCTTGATTTAATTGTTGTTGTATATCTTTCCTTTGAATTCACCAGTTTTTCTCCAGTTTTCAAGAATCTATAAATATTCTTCATCCATGAATTATCAATTTCTTCAATTGAAAGGTATGTCTGCTCCGATTGTTCTTTATGTTCTTCAAAATCTTTTATTGAAGGTTCTGCTAAAACTCCAACGCTTATTGTTCTTTTTACAGCTCCTGGTATGATAGATCCCAGGTAGGCGAGTGCATCTGCGTGTCTGATTTTGTTTCGCGGAACCTGTTTTATTACTACACTATCAAAGTATTTCAGCCTCATTTACTTTGACTCTGTACTTGATCATATTTGTATCTTTTGCATCATATGCTCCTTCTACTTGACTTGTGGTTAATTTTGAGTCACTGTAGAGAATGAATTCTTTCAAACCCAGATTCTTGGATGTCCGAAGTCCCAGAAGTAAAGCTTCATATTCTGCTTGATTATTTGATGGATGAAAAGACAATTTGCATGATACCTCTATAAAATTGTTGTCTGGTGTAATAATGACAACCCCTGATCCACTGCCTGTGCAATTTTAAGAGCCATCCACCATTATTTTCCAGGTTCCTGCTGTATCCATTACTGAATCTTGTAATCTCGTCTTTATTTCTTGTTCCTTTTCTCCAAAGTTTAGATCAAAATTAATATCTTCAACTGGAAAATCTGCTAAGAAATCTGCCAGCACTTGACCTTCGATTGTCGTTCTTGATTGGTATTTTATTTCGAACTGATTTAGATACATTCCCCATTTGGCAATTCGTCCAATCTTTTGTTGACTTCTAAGAATGGCTTCAATTGGATATTATGTCATCACTACTATCGTCCTGGTTGAAAAGTACGGTCTTAACTTTACTGAAGAGAAAAATAGTGCCATGACTACCTTTTCAACCTGAGAATACCTTAGCTCTTCAGCTTGTAACGTTTTACTTATGAAGTATACTGGCTTTTCAACTCCGTCATCTACTCTTACTAACGCTACACTTACTGCTGAATCTGATGTTGCTAAATAGATAAATAAATCTTCGTCTACCTTTGGAGAGGAAAGGACTGGAGGGGATGAAAGATATTTCTTAATATTGTCAAAGGCTTGTTGGCAGTCCTCATCCCAGGCGAAGTTCGAGTTATCTTGCTTATTGTGAAGGAGGTTGAAGAAAGGCTTGCACTTGTCGGAGAATCGTGCAATAAATCTATTTAAAGCTGCCAACTTACCCGTTAGGCTTTGAACTTCTTTCTTGCACTTTGGTGGTTTCATGTCTGTAATCGCCCTTATCTTCGATGGATCTACCTCTATTCCTTTTTGTGTAACCAAGTTACCTAGGAATTTACCGCTCTAAACTCCAAAAGCGCATTTGTTCGGGTTAACTTTCATGCCAAAATCTTTCAGTACCGTGAATGTTTTCTGGAGATCCTTTCCATGGTGGATATTTTTCTTTGCTTTTCACAACCATGTCATCAACATAACACTCGACAATCTTTTCTTCAATAAGGTTGTTGAACATATGATTTACCAATCTTTGGTAAGTGCTTCCCGCATTCTTTAATCCAAATGGCATGGCTTTAAAACAGTATAACCCTCTATCAGTTATGAATGTTGTATTATCTTCATCTGCCGGGTTCATTGGTATTTGGTTATATCCTGAATAACCATCCATGAATGACAATAGCTGAAATCCCACTATTGATTCCACTATTCTAT
This sequence comes from Papaver nudicaule, assembly GCA_023529015.1. Classification (NCBI taxonomy): domain Eukaryota; kingdom Viridiplantae; phylum Streptophyta; class Magnoliopsida; order Ranunculales; family Papaveraceae; genus Papaver; species Papaver nudicaule. Next base: position 33,797 of record JAJJMA010112577.1, on the reverse strand, counting down.
CAATGTCAGGCAATGGGTGACCGTCTTTAGGACAGGCTCTGTTTAAATCCGTAAAATCTATGCAAACTCTAACTTTTCCATTCTTCTTCATCACTGCCACTATGTTAGAAATCCAATCGGGATAATAACATTTCCTAATTATATTTGCCTCTAGCATTCTGTCGATTTCTGCGTTTACAACGTCAAATAATTTCTCTGCTACCTTCCTTTTCTTTTGCTTTACAGGTTTTACATCCGGGTTGATATGTAATGAATGTCATGCTATTGCCGGATCAATCCCTTTCATATCTGACATTTTCCATGCGAATTGTCCTACATTTTCTTTCAGGATCTGCATAATGATTTCCTCATCTTCTTCACATAGCTCTTTTCCAATAAATGTAAGCTTCGGCTCTTCTGCAGAACCTATATTTACTTCTTTTAATAATTCAACCGTGTTTGGTTTTTTCTTCTTTTCAGTTACTTCTTCAATGATTTTTACAGCTTCTGCATTAGCTTCGTTATCAACAGTGTAGACGGTCCCTTTTGGAATTTTCAGGTTCTGTAATTCTTCAGCTATTTCTGCTGCTCGCTTTTCTTCTCTTATCAGCTTTTGAGTTACTTTATTTTGCCAGCCTCTGCATTTTCCTTTAGGGTCTTCTTTTTGTTGTAAAGAACATATTGCTAACTCCTTCGACAACTGCTGATCTTCATGTATCACATGTATACCGTGTATAGTCTTGAATTTAATCTTCTGATGGAATGTTGATGGAATAGCCTTTAATGAATGGATCCAATCTTGTCCTAGTATCATATTGTATGGCGATTCTGTATTTAAAATAAAAAACATGACGTTGATTATAACTGGTCCTGCTACGACGGGAAGTATGACCTGTCCTATAGGGTATGTTTATGTGCCATTGAATCCAACTAAACTCGTCTTTGATGAATAATTCCATTTTTGATGATTCCCATTTGTTTAGCTGCTTGGCAATACATTATTTGACTACTTGAACCTTGATCTATCAAAATCTTCTTACAATACCAGCCGTCCACCATCAAATCTATTACGAATGCATCATTATGAGGAATTTGTATTCCTATCAGATCTGTCTTTGAAAATTTTACCATATCTGGTTCTTGAATAATTTCTTCGTAGTTTAGATCAATAGCACAACTTGTGTAGTTAATTTCTTCTAGCTTTCTCTTGTTTCCTGGCCAAATTAGGCTTTCATTTGCTAGATTAGATTGTATCATGTGTACATAGCCTTTGATTTCTGATAGCTTTTCATTGCCGTCCGATTGGATTTGTGACTTATGCTTTTTGTGCTTCTTGTCTTTGATCATCTTCTTTATCATCGTCATTCGTTCTTCTGGTATGCGTCCTATTGATGTAGTTTCCAAAATCTCTGGATGCGCATTTCCGTACGCTTTTGATGTGTCTGCTTCGTATCTCGATGTCAATGCAATCTCCATGCTATCAACTTTGTATGCTAGTTCCTCTATACTACTCCTTATTTCTTCCATATTTGTGTCAGTGATTTGTGTTGTCTGTTCCTTCATGATCGTAATGGATACCTTCAATATTTTACCTCTTCATTTGAATAGGGTTGGCTATTCAGAAAGGGGTCGGAGCACAGCTTGTAGCTAGGCTCCCTGCTCGCACTATGTAAAACTCTTTGTGTTTTCTAATAAAGTGCTTGTTATAATAATAATAATTATTATTATTATTATTATTATTGTTTTTGCACTTTCTGTAAACGGAAAGTGGAATATAATTTCCAGTATGAATAACCTTTACTGTTGTCTAAAGAATTTAAATCTGAACTTAAATGCATCTGATCTATAATAACTTTCTATTTGTAAATAATCGTGCTAAAAGTAGAGTTTTAGTATTTTCGAATTGTAATAACGAAATTTAGCTAATACTTATACGAGAATAATAGTTTGAATTTAAGTAAAATTTCCCTGAACGTAATTTTCCTTTAGATCTGTTAGCTTTTTGTTTGCGCACGTCTTTGAATCTTCTTATCCATTATTTCTTTATTTTCCTCATTTCATTCATCGATTTTTTCTCATAAAAATATTAAATATATTAGATTAATCTTCAATTCTATCATCTAAAAATGTTTATTTACTCAAATTTCTAATTAAACGGTGAAATTTCTAGATCTGGGATTTTAGGTTTTAGAATTTCATTTTACCGCCAAAAGTTTTCGATCATTAAAAATTCTTTAAGAATGTAATGAAATTCATATAAAACAGTTTTAAAACTTTCAAATGTGAATGATAACAATGAAATATGCTTAAAAAATAAGAATTCAAGCTTAGTCGGCGCCAAATGAAGATACGAAATTAGGTTTAGATCATACCTTCACCAATTATCCGGTGTGAATCCGGTGATCTAAGAGATAATTAGACTTTGGTTTGATCTACTAATCTTCTCCTAGTGATTGAATTTACTTGATCGACAATGTGGTATGAACAATTTGCTTCAACTAACCATTCTAACAGTAAAGTAAAGAGAGAGATTGTTTAGAGAGAAAGAGTCTAGTCTTGTTTTCTCATTAATGAATTACTTGGTTTACAGATGAGGCATGGCAGACCTTTTTATAGACGACGGGAATACAAGTTTAGAGATAAATATCTTAGATCCGATTGTTTTGCTCGAATTCCCGCCTCTTGGATGACATAACCTCGTAGTCTCCTTAGCAGTCTCCGCTGTTGCTTGACCGCCTTAAGTCGTGTCGGGTTCTGTATCCATAGCCATTTGCGCCTATCCGGACTCTGGTACCTTGGTCTGATCCTCCTCTGGGTTGTCATGCAGGACCTGCAGTACTTCTCGTCCAGTTCCTGTTGCCTCTGTAGTGGATGATATATTTTGTCATCTACACCAGACAAATCTTATTAAGTAAAATAAGGTACATCACTCACCTTTCAAAGCTCTAAGGATTATCACTCACTTATGAACCCTAATCTCAATGCTGGGCTAGGGAGAGCAAGTAAGTTATGTCACTTTTCCTCTCTTTAAACCAGACCAAGAAATGTCCAACCCCTCAAACGGAGGACTCTCTCGCTATTTATAAGGGCTTACATAATGGAAAATAGCTAATACAAACAACGACTCCTCTGACAATTATTTGTCTTCACTCGCCGATGAATAATATCGGCGACCTTACTTTCTGCTTTGTAAACATTGGCGACCAAACCTTCTATGGATAAGGATTGCTAACGCAACTTCTACTGAGTCAACGAGTCAACTCTGACAATATATCCGTTTTGATTCCTCTTAAATGCTCAACTACTTCTCAACCACCTGGCTGTGACGTGTTCTTGCTCGCTGATGTAGCTTCACCTTCCTATACTCTGCGACATGTCGCTATGCGACATTGTTATGTCGCTATGACCCCTCGTTGATGATTCCATACCTCTCCATGGTATCTTTCCTATATAACTTCACCTCTAGGATACTTTTATGCGGTGAAGGTATTTTCTACACTCACATTATGCCCCTTTCATCTCCAAGAGCTTTAGTCGCTGGGGATAAAACTTCTTTGGCTCGCCGAAAATCCCTAAGCCACGATCTCTTTCGCCTTTTATTTTTGCCACGTTCTTCTCATGCCGTGAATTTCGGCGATTCTTTTTAACAGGATGTGAAAAAGAGGGAATACCGAGATACACCACCAATTTTTAGTTTTCGTGAACCTAGTTGATTATGATTGTTTGAACGATCTCACAAATCAATATTCAAACAACAACCTGAGTATAGTTCAGAGTACTGAACCCTAACAAGAACGTGGTTCTCGTAGATCTCAACAGAGATGGATTCACTCAAAGGTTATGAATCAACAAACTTGCAATTACTTTTATTATATAGATCAGAGACAATATAATGCGGAAGGGAAAATTAATGCAAGACACTAGAATTTTGTTAACGAGGAAACTGCAAACCTAGCAGAAAACCCCCGAGACCTCGTCCAGATGTGAACACCCTCAGTATTAACCGAATACAAACGCTAGCCTACTCTCAGACTTCGGACTGGAATGTATCGAGACTGAATTCACCCTACAAGCAATTCAGCTACCAATGTGCTCCTACGTCTCTTGGCTCCCGCAGAAACCTACGTACTTGATTCCCCTAGCTGACGTCCTTTACAGGCCTAGGAGTTGCTCCACTTCCCTTCGTGAAGACTAGCGCTACCCTGCCTCTAACAGGACGCCTAAAAGTATCCAAGTAATTAAACGAGAATATGATTGTTATTTCCTTTAGACTTAAAGTCAAGGTTAATTTTACCTCCTAACGCTTGACGAACTTAGTGTTAAACCTAGTTCGTGAATATGCGTTAAGGAACTTCAAGGGTTTACGATTCAAGATCTAGCTTATGAAGTTTCTATCAAATCTTTGTCGTGATAAGATTGAAAATATTCAATCGTCCCAAGATACAGGATCAGGAATTTTACTTCCGATCTGTGCTTCACGATCCTCAAGTGAAGTCTTGCAATAGTCATTGTCCAAAAGGACTTCGAGATGACGACCAACCTTTGTGCAAGATACACAGATGTGTAGAGGATTGAGATTGTATCTTGCAGAAGGTCATCTATTTATAGTGATCATCAAGGGAAGCTTTGCTTGAAAATTAAGCAACCTTGAGTAGGGCTCAAGCAAGTTCCGGAACTAGGAAAGTCCATAGCTTGAATACCCGTTCTCAATCTTCTTCTAACTTTGGACTAGGCCAATAGTTAAAGAGGACTCAACCTTGATTGAAGGTTTGCGACTTCTTGTCCAAATCATGTTTGAACATCGCTTGGATTAAGTAGTTGAATTCCATGGGCTAAGTAATGACAAGTCCGAGAACTAATCATGTCTAGACCGAAAACTTCAAGATATGAAAGTTGGAAGTTTTATCATGGCTTATATGTACGCGTTCATAGAGCTGTCAATTGGAGTTCAGGAGAAGTCTGTGAACTCGTATGTATGCGTTCATACAGACCCGCTCGTTCTCAGGAATGCCTTAATCAACACATGTACGCGTTCCTGTACGCGTTCACCGTTGAGGTCATTTCAAGAGACAATTCAACATACTCTACCTATACATAATATCACGGATGTGACAAATGCAAAGGCGAAGAATCCTAGAATACCTTCGGATCTTATAAACAACATCATAGACTATTGATATGATAGAAATAGCAAATACGAAACATGGAAAGAAAAAACCTTTCTAACCTTTAGCAAGGACGTTATGATTTATCAAGTAGTAAGCTCCGGTCTTCGTCTTCAGCGGTCTTCGTCTCGATTACCTAAAACTATCCTAGTCCGAGGTTGTAGAGTAAACTTATCAAGGATTGTGTTTTTGTCAACTAAACTTGACAACTGACTTGAGATAGCAATATCAGTAGGTTCAACCGAGCAATGCTCTAACAATCTCCCCCTTTGTCAATTTTAGTGACAAAACCAATCTTACATATGGATTCAAAAAGTAAAATATTTTAGCCCTAACCATAATGTACTTGATCTTCTTGTAATCTTCAGCGTCTTCAAATAAGAGCGTTCCTGCAAGTGAAGATTCAAGGTAGAGATAACAAACTTCAAAGTCATCACACATCTTGGTTCTAGAAGGCCATAGTCCAACAAGAGTTTGTTATGCAATTGAGTAGTATATAAAACTTGTAAGCATATTGCATCGATGCTTAAAGATACTACACAATATGATATGTTCTCCCCTTTACTCAATACACTAACTTTTACTTTGACATGACAAGCACATCGATTTTACTCCCCTTATGACAATGCCGTAGACAATTGTCGTAGTATATAGAAAGATTTTACTCCCCCTTACTACAAGATTTCTCCCCCTTTTTGTCATAAAATAGACAAAGGAACAAGAAAAATAGGAATCCTCATAAAACATCAATAATCAATGTAGACAAAGGTAAACATACCTGAAACGAGAGATAAACAGATGCAATTCTCTCGCAAATTTCACAGCCGCGCACCCCAAAAAGATATTACCATGAAGCACAAGTTCAAAAGAACTCTTCCCCAATAAGTGTGATTCCATAAGGAACAACGCGACGACCTTCCCAAGCAAGGATTTGGAATAAATTCTTGGGTGAAGTACAATTTCACAAGTAAAATTGTAATTATGTTTTTCTTTCCTAGCCAGTTACGTTCAAATAGGAATTTAAGGTTTAATCTTCCTACTTTCTCAGAGAGTTTCGGTCAACCATCGTCTTTAGAGAAAACATTAGGTTACCCATTCCTAGTGGTTGTAAGACTAAACAACATTTAATCCAACGGAGTTCAATATTGTATCCTACGAGGTTCCTCTTTATCAAAATCGTCTCCCCTTAGCCATAAGGGTCAGAAGCATGGATTTTGATAGTTCTTCATGAACTGCTTTACCCGAACGGGTGGTATGGCTAAAAAAGCAAGTTCACGATTTATGCAATACATTCATATAGATAATCAATTAAGATCAAGCATTTCAATCATCAATTAAGATTTTAATTTAATAACCTCTATTAATTGATGAAAAGAAAACATGGAAGTAGCACAAGCAAATCATGCTTAGATCAAAGATGACTACTTCTAGCATAGTGATTACCCAAACCCTAAGGAAAAGACAAAAGCTTTTTAATAAGGAGTTTACTATGTTGTGCGAATAGAATTTCACGCGGGTTAAACATCTGACTCCTTTATCTCTTAGTTGGACTTGTGCTTATCAGAATATCTTCTGTGGTCCATCTAACGAATCTCAATGAGTCAATAAGATAAAGATTATCTCTGGTCTGTTGGATATCAATCTTGAAGTGATTTTGAGCTAACAAATCACTTGGCAGATAATGATAAAAGATTTCCAATTGAGATAAATCTAAGGTTTCTTTTTGTGCAAGCCAAGTAACGGGTTCGTTTACACGGGCACTTGCTACCTTGTAGGTTAAGAAACTAGTTGCTTTATTTCTAAGCAACCTATCTTATTGAGTGCTATAAATAGAGGGTTAGTAACGAAAACCACAAGCATCAAGCATGCGTGAAGTTTCTCTGTGGAATTGATCGTAAACTCTTTGCACTTTGGTGTAAGCTTGTTGTGGTATAGTCATCCTCTATTACGTAGCAGTTCCTCTGTGAGATTTACCTAACGACTATAAAGACTTCTCTTGTGAGTTGGGAAACACAGGTAGGCGATAACGTACCTCTTTGGTTGTTATCAGATTAACCTGTAACCTTGGTAACCTGATCACGTTATGGTTTATTCTATAGTCATTCTTTTCTGCAATAAGACTATTCAAGAACTGATACGTTACATACAAGGTTGAAAGGAAGTAACGCACGGCTGCACTCGGTGTTGTAAGACCTAGTTAGCTCCAGTTGTATAAGTTTCTTAAATGATTATTTTTACAACTGAGGTAGAGACAAGTTGGGCGGTTTACTTGTCATCCCCCACTTGTAAGTAGATTTCCGTATGACCTGGAGCAATCCGAAGGAAGTCACTTTATGTATGTTAAACTGAAGAGGACAGTTCGAAACATACAGTCAGTAATTAAGGTTATAAAGCCGGTATTGTTGACATAAGCCTTTAATATCGGTTAAAGCAACTCCTAGGCCTGTAAAGGACGTCATCTAGGGGAATCAAGTGCGTGATGATCTGTGGGAGATCTAGAGACTTAAGGAGTGCGACATTAGCCAATTCGCTTGGAGGGCTTGAGTTGGTCTATGCTACATCCCAGACTGAAGTCTTATAGTAGGCTAGTGTTTGTAGGCAGTTTGTACTGTGTGGTGTTCAATCTGGACGAGGTCCCGAAGTTTTTCTACAGGTCGTAGTTTCCTCGTGTTTTAGGTATAAAACAAATAAGAGAATCTGAGGGGTAAAGTATGAAGTGTGATGATGTAATAGAAGATTGTGATGAATTCGAGAGGTCAAGATCGAACAAGACTCGCCTAAACCAAGAAATGGCCGTTCGAGTATTGCTTCAGTTACAAGAAGAGGATTTTAGGGTTGGTTTAGGGAGGGAAGCAGAGAAAGATGAGATCAGAGAATATTGCAAGATAAAGATGAATATTCAGTTCTCACTAGATAATAAATGCTGAATGAGAAGAGTTAATCAATTATCGATAAGATAGACTTGATTATACTTGCACTGAACTTGCTAAACTTATCTTTTTGGATGAGATTGGGATCGAAATGTGTTGATTTCCCCAACTGGTCGAGTGACCTATTTATAGCAATATATTCTCAACTGATCTCGTAAGAAGTGGAAGAAGTGGAAGAGTGGGAGTGAGGAAAGAGTGGGGTCAGTTGTTAAGAGTCTTGCGCCTAATATTAGGGAAGACTAACAACCCACTACCTTATCCCACCTTCTCAGCAACGTTCACACGACCTAGTTATCTTTCCCGTTAAGTGATTGAGCCGTTGCAATCACACGTGCCGTAGACCGCCAAACCAAAACCCTAAAAGAATATCCCCCCATGTAACTAAATCTTGATTCTCGTAAGATTTGTTAAATATTTGTTTATTTGTTAAGTCAAAGTTGACTAGTGCAAGTCGTATCAATTACTGATAAGCTTAGGACTTTGCGATAAGATAGAGATTAAGCGATAAGCTTTGAATATCTCTTTAAGATTTGGTTTAAGGATTGAGCCGGGCAATCGCCGTTTAAACCAACAAATCTAAGGGTTGAGCTAGCAACCGCCATTTAGATAAGATAAGTCATCTAAGGGTTGAGCTAGCAACCGCCATTAGATAAGATAGGTCTAAGGATTGAGCTATGCAATCTCCAATTAGACCGAGAGGATTTCAGCAACTCTCTGGGGCAATAGTCAAATAAATACGACTTTCGGTTTGCCAAAAATAAGGGAAATTAGTTTGTGGCATGTAATGCACCAATTCCCTGGATAATAAAGACATATGAATGCCTAAAATAATATAAGTCATAGCCATGAGCCATGATTAAGAATTATAGCACTGATTTATGGAAGCAAGTCCATAATCAGGAAAAACAGACGAATGATGCTATCACGGCGTAGCCATCATCAAGAATGCATAAGCATTGCCAATATAAGACCTAAAGATAGGCCACAATAATTATAATAAGCCATATTGCATGGTATAATAATCTTATTAAGAAGTTAGGCATAGGTCACGAAGGACAAGCCATAACATTTATGTTATTTACAGATTTCTGTACAGTTTGCATGTTGTTCATTGGTAAAATCGCCCAGGCCAGCCTATATTAGGTAAAAATCTGAATTTTTAGTATGTTATAGGAAATTCACAGAGGAAAATATTTCGTGAAGGAAGCGCCTTCCAATTCCTTACGGATTGGGCTGTAAAAATCACGCCATGAAGAAATACGTGAGCTGAACTGCCAGATTTCCGAATTTGATTAGGAAACTAGAGTATTATGGACTTAAGAAAATCCATAATCCTCTAGGATTTGGATCAGTGAGGCCCATAAGTAGGGAGAGGCTAGGAAGAGGTAAACCCTAGCTCAAAGAGGCAAGGCTAGCCGTGAGGAGGGGAAGAGAATAATCATGGACCTATAGGCGAGGGAAAACAATAAGACCCCCACGAATTAGGCGAGAGCCAACCATAAGGCCCCCATAAATTAGGCTAAGCATGATTATGAGGCCTCCAATATTTGGCCAAGGCGTAATCTTGGACCCCCAAGAGTTTGGCCAAGGCACAACCGTGGAGCCCCAAGCAATAAGCTAGGGCATGGCTTGGACGTCCAAGGAAATAAGCCAAGGAGATGCGTGGGCACCCAAAGATCAAGCAAGGGAGGATGCGTGGGTATCCAAAGATGAGGCAAAGCCAATGCTACGGGCCTCCAAGAGTTAGGCGCGGCCAATACCATGGGCATCCAAAGATGAGGCATGGCCAATGCCGTGGGCCTCTAATGTTTTAGGCGTGGCTGGATTTTATGCTTGGCCAAAGATTAGGCGTGGCCAACACTTGAGCATGGCCAACGCCATGCCTTATCCAAATTTTAGGCTTGGCCAAAGTTTAGGCGTGGCCAAGACTTTGGCGTGGACAGGTTTTTGGTGTGGCCAAGGCTAGGCGTGGCCAAATTATTGGCGTGGCCAAGGTGTTGGCGTGTTGGAATTTTAGGCATTGCCAATACCGTGTACTCCTAGGGTTTTGGCTCGAGCATGAGCTAGGCTAATGCGCATCCATAGGTATTTTAATACGTAAGTCAGGGATATGGACCATGCTACTAGGCTAGGGTCGCGAGATATTAAAATATGGCTAACGGCAAACCAAATATCTTATCCCTACTGTAAAAATAAATTCATACCTTATCTCGCGCTATTCCAGGATGCCAGAAATTGATGTAAAATTACTCCTGTGACCTCGTCGCCAAAAACCACCATCAACACCTCGTTAAAAAAATCTCTGGTGTCTTGCGTGCTTTACTTTCCGCATTATATTCTCTGATTATATAATTAAAGCAAACACAAGAAATAAGTTATTAATAACCGTTGAGTTGGTCCATAATCGATCCAGGGATTTACCAAGACTTGTCTTGAGTTGGACTGATCACTTGTGATCCTACTCCGGTTATCAGATTTGGATATTGATTTTTGAGATCGTCCATATCTTACCATAAGACTCACGAGCCCAAACAAAAAGTTGGTAGTATTTCGGTACCCCTGCTTTTTCAGCAGCCATCCAAGCTCTAGACAGTTGCTAGAGGCATCCATTCTAAACAGTACTAAAGCACCAGGAATTCAGTTCGGAGCAGCCACCAGATGATTAGTTCAATATTACTAATGCATACATAATTTTGTACTCGGGGCACCTCTTTCTATCATAAATCAAGGTCGCGGTCAGAAGAACTTCTTTACTTCATTTTTAAACTTCAATTCAGTTCTTTTCCGCGGAACTAGCACCTCAACAACTTTGTCGTCACTTACCAGTGGGTTCGTATGGGCATTTGCCAAGGGATCACCGACAAGACACAGGAAACATAAATGGGTTTGAATTGGGCATAACTTTTGGGTTCAGTTTCGCCAGAAAACAGGGAAAAATGATTGATGGGGACTGAAAAATGAGTTTGAATGAATTAAAGATGTGAATTGATTATGAATGATGGTATAATGCATCACTGCAGGGAAGGAGATTTGACAATGCTTATAAAAAAACATGAAGCTCATGTTTGTCTGTCCAGAATTACGTACACAAGTTGTTTGTGTAAAAACCTGATGAGCAGTTTTGCAGCAACTCGTGTTATTTCACTGAACCTAGACCAGTGCATCACCTCTACACACTGTCGGCTAACCCTGGGCCTGAGTTTTTTGACTGAAGAGTTAGAAGATGTTTCAGAAATTATGACAAGGACTAAGTTGGGGTACTTAAAGCTTAATTGCGACTATTGACTGAACTAGGTTTGCTATCTGCTAACCATCAGCTCTGGTGGGTATTTGAGAAGGGTCAGGGCATAATTAGACCAACAGGCGATATGGAAAGATGGGTTTCCTTCGGATTCAAGTGTTGAGGGAGAAATCAGTAAAAGAAAAGGGTTCTTGAACGAAAAAATAGCAAAATAAATTGTGTCGTTGTCGTTGGTATTTGAAGATGAATGGTGGTTGATTATGAGTATCTTTAGAAGTTTAAGACGAATCAGGAAATATAGTTTGCGTGGATATCAAGTCGCGGGAAATAAATCAAAGATATAAAAGGGACATAAACCTACAACAAGAATCATCTCTCCACATCCATTGCACACACCTCAACAGGGAGGAGCTCTGCTCCTCTCCAGCCACCACCGTTACATGTACTAAACAACATCATCCTTGCATCGCCACCCAACACTCCACAAAAATAACAACTTGAGCTGCACCATATCATCAGTACCACGACCACACCATCAATCCACCGCCATCCGTGCAACTACACCACCGACTCGAGGAGTTATCTGTTTGCATCCATTCCAACAACATCACTTGGGTTTGTTTTCTGATTTCTTGTTCTCTGTGTTATATTATTTGAGAACATGAACTCCATATGTAGCTAAATTCTTGTTTGGTTTGGGATGATTTTGAAGCTATATGATTTGAGTTTTTATGAGAGTAATTCTTTCTTTTGATTATTTGTCTTCTACCATGCATATGACCATGATTTGTTTGCTAGTTGTTTAAGTGATCAATTATATGACTTGTTTGCAATGATAATGCTAGATTTTAGAACCTTAATCCGTAATTGTTAAGGTGATTGAATCACAAGTAGCAAAACACTAACGTTGCGGAGGGATTCCGTGGATTTTAATGTGTAGATGATAACTCTAAGTTAAGATGTCGAACTTGTGAACATGTGGTTAGGATCAACCCGATTCATAGAACATATCGGTTGATTTAGTTACACTTTGAGAACTTATTCAAAGTGGCTTGATTGACTAGGATTTTGTAGAGAACTTATCCTACAAGGTTATTTTGGAGTCCATTAAGACTAGTTGAGCTTGTAACTTGTCTAGGGTTGTTAATAAAAGTATTTTGAAGAATGATGCAGTTTTATGATTAATTTGATTCATATTCAATAGTGGAGATTGATTCCTTGACCATTCTCATCTCATTGATCATTGCATAATACCAACCTTGCATTACATTCATCAGGAAATTAGATTCATAACTTAGCTTAAGTCTCCCTCAGGAACGAACCTGCTTATCCATACTACTAGTTAGTGTAAGAGAAGCAAGGAATTTATATTTGTTGAGTTCGACATTCATCATATCCAAGGAGTAATACTCTGGAGTGAGTATGATGGATTATAGATCCGATTGTGTAAGTTTCTTAAGTGATTCTTTTCACAGTTGAGGTAGAGACAAGTTAGGCATTGTTTACTTGGTTTACATGCCATCCCTAACTTGTAAGTAGATTTCCGTATAACCTTGATCATATTTAAAGGAAGTCACTTTCGTGTGTTAAACTGTTGGAGGACGGTTCGAAACACACAAGGTAATCTAGGTTGCAAATCCGAAGTTACCTAAAGCCTTTAAAATCGGTTAAAACAACTCCTAGGCATGTAAAAGATGTAAGCTGGGGGAATCAAGTGCGTACGGTCTTGCGAGATCCAAGAAATGTAAGGAATGCGACAGTATCTGATTCGCTTGGAGGGATATAATTGGTCTCTTCTACATCCCAGTCCGAAGTCTGATAGTAGGCTAGTATTTGTAGACATCTTAATAATGTGCGGTGTTCAATCTGAACTAAGTCCCAGGGTTTTTCAGCTGGATTGCGGTTTCCTCGTTAATAAAACTTTTGGTGCCTCATGTGTGCTTTATCTTTCCGCATTATATCTCTGATTATATAATTAAAGCAACACAAGTTGTACATTAACAACCTACAATTAATTTCCAATTCTTTTGATGGATTCACCAAGACTTGTCTTGCGTCAGAATTGATCATTTACGATCAAACTCAAGTTGCATAGGTTGGATATTGAATTTTGAGATCGTCCATATCTTACCATTGACTCACGAACCACAAAAATTTGGTAGTATTTCGGTAAAAGTTGGTACTATTTCGGTACCCCTGCTTTTTCAATTCATATATTTTTTAGTATTTTAATCTATTCAGTAAGACAATGTAGAGATTGCACATTCAATTTCATAGATTCATAAAATTTGAACTGGGACCTGATTTCATTCATGAATTGAAAATTCACCAGCAAAACATGAAGAACGAAAATTCCATTTACTATATCTAGATAAACAAGCCTTTTTAAACGCGCTCTACATATCACACAAGTCATCTTCATCAGTTAGTTTTACAATGGCAACACTCTCACCTTTGTCGTTTCTAAAATAGTAAGCACCACCCATCCCACTATGAACATGTAATGGATTAACACCCATCTTCATAGCCTTCAATATATCCTTCACCATTTGCTGCGTAATAGCAATTGTAACTCCACAATTGCCTGGCAAAGTAACAACAACAACAATAACAACGACCATTAACAACATTATGATTGACTGATATCATTGAATACTTAGAGTACATGTGAATCTATAGGCATATACATAAAGAATAAAACGTGAATGGTTAGCTCATTTATAATACCCTTTAATTGACTGAACTTCCTCTAGCATTCTTTGAGGCTATTTATCGAGCACATCATCTATAGTATTGTTGGTATCAAGAGGTTTATTTTCCCCTAATGTATTAAACTCCTATTGTAACTTTTTCATCTGCAAATTCGAGTTTGTAAGTATTAACAAACACTGAAACATATTAAATTTAAGCCATTCATCGCCAAAAATCAGCGACAACACCAAGTGTTATTTAGCTATTTAGCCAATGTAATAATTTTTCCTTTGTTCTGGCTGGACACTTTTCATTTATCTTGTCCTCTAGCGGATATAAATTTTCAGTTGGTAATGTGTTGCTTATAGCTTGGTTACTTTTTGATATTGGATTTCATAATCCTTTCATACGAATGTGGATGCTATATTTTGTCATATTTGCACCCTCTTCTCTTTTTTTTTTTATTTTTTTTTTATTAATTCATTAATATATGGTTGTGTATTGTTCTTGTCTTTCGTTTACTGTTTTGTTTTGGTGGTTCTTTACCTCTTCCCACTCGAGAATACAACTTCTCCCAAATGGTGTGGATAGTCTTATTTCGAGATACCTGGCCAGGGTCTCTTTCTGTGCTGTCATTGAACTTCAGTTCTGAGCTTCTAGTTTATTTTGATCAGGGCAGCTCTTTACCAGGATCAGTCTTAGCTATTTAGTGATAGCAGTGGTCTGTGCTATATGACATAAGACTCTGCCATATAACATTTGGACCTCACTAGACCATAATATGGTTTAATTTAATTCCCTTATTGCCTATGATCTGAAAGACTTAATTTTACGAACTTTACCATATATTATTATCGTGTGTTTGTTAATTATTTATTTTAATTATTTGTTTTGTCATGTTCTGTCTTTTAGACAGGTTATGTAATTTGGAATATAATTGTTGTTGCAGCTTCTGTTTATTGACTTCATCTATTCAGATGATGATAATTTTTGAATTTATTGATTTTGACTATACAATTACATTAATAATCTTGTTTAATCTTTGTCATGTATTTTTACATATGACTGAATATTATCATTATTATTATTATTATTATTATTATTATTATTATTATAAAAAGGCACTTTATTAGAACGAACAAATAAGAGTTTTACACAGTGCCAGAGGGGAGCCGAGCAACAAGTTGGGTCCCAACCCCTTTCTGGATAGCAAATCCTACCCTAATGAAGAGGTAATTACCAACATTAAGAGCCACATTATGCCTAGTCATGTATGTCTTCAGTCGTCTTAAGAACTCCACGGTCTCGTCTCCAAGTTCCCCTAGGGTAGTGAAACCCAAGGTTCCAAAGTTGTACCCGTTTTGTCCACATGTCTCAAGATATTTGTTGCGCTTTTGCTCGATAGCTCTATTTAGTACAAGTCCAGGTGTGAAGGTATGAACACCACCACCAGTAAATGGAGAGACAACAATTACATCAAGGCACGTATCACGCCCATTGTCCCAATTGTAGACCAAAATATCAGCGGGTCTTGAACTGCGACCTTCGTCAGAGAGAAACCCTAAGGCAGCTTCAAGTTTAAAAAGTACTCCCACTCTGAAGCAAATGTCTGCAAGGGTGTCTCGTACAAGATCATGGCGGTTTTTCAAACCCACTTCGGTTGCACAATGAACAACGTGATCACCAAAGGCATTCATATTCCTTCCACAGCACGAGCATGGGCTATCTTCTACAAACATGGGTATGCCCAAACGATAGCAAATAATGGCATTGAAGTGACGCGGGCTCATGGTTTGTCCAATCCCATCTGCAGGGATAGCAAGTAAGTAGTCTTGTGCATGCGGCTTCTTGTTTCATTGCCATAAAGCGAGATCTCTTCTAGTCATGGCATAGGTCGTAGGCATGTCTTTCGTCACCGTAGCGTAGTATTGAACCGCCAAAGCTTTCATAGGATGGGGGGATGATTCATCAACACCAAGTGAAGAGTCGAGTCTACTAACCTGTAGAAATGCATCCAACGCATGTTGGTAATTAAGTAAGGCCCTTAACTAGAACTCCTGATTGCGCCAGCAGAGTGCCTTGTAATTGCTGTGTTTGGATGCATGAAGCCAAGTAACTGTATTGCATGGTATCATACATGCTGTATATGCCAAGGCCACCATCTTTGATGGGCAAGGTTGCGATCCTATGTTGAACTGGTCCGTAACCAGGCCCCTCACCAAAAATCAACTGATGCAAGTACATTTTTAGGTGGTTGTCATACCTTAGTTGTGCCTCCTGAACATACTTTGGAGCTATGGTGCGCATCAAAAAATAGAGTCTAGAGACCCCAGAGCAGTTGCGCAACAATAGCAACTCACACTGAGGGTCATTCAAGGTCTGTACTGCCTCCATAAGCCTGATCGTTTTATCAACTCTACTAAGCACCATTTGGCTGCAAAATTGGTGATCTAGAATTACTGGTCCTCCAAGGAGTTTGACACCAGTAGTAGGTCTTCCAATGTCTGTGGGAAAAAGTCCATCTTGTGTACTCCTGATGTCAGTAGCAGGTCAGAATAATTCTGTCTTTCTTACGTTGAGATCTAGGCCTCTAACCCTCCCTTGCTGTTGTATTATACTGAAAGCCTTAGCCACCATAAGTGTGTCACCAATGATGGTTCCATCGTCCAAGTACCAAGCCTGCAACTGTAGTTTACACTCTCTAGAAACTTGTTGTGTTATAAGATGCAGAACCAGAGAAAATAATAGTGGCCCTAGAGGGTCTCCTTGCTGAACTCCTTGTGAGGAAGATAGGGTGTGAGTTCCGTAGTATAATCTAGCTGGTGAGGAGTAGCAAAACTCAACCCACTTTGAGATGCTAGGGCAGTGTGCTCTAACTTCCTGGAGAGATGGACTTCATGCTCAACACTTCATTGACGCTTTGAGTGGTCCTGGTGCAGCAGTTGGAGATGAGCTACTTACAGGCATTGTTAACTTACTGCTCTCAGGTCAGTGTCCTCCACAGTTAGGGGAGTATATAGCTAGTGCTCCCTTAACCCCTTTGCTCAAACCAGATGGTAGTATAAGACCAATTGCAGTCGGCTCAATCTGGAGACGCTTAGTTTCAAAGGTAGCAACAGCCTTGGTGAGCAAAGACATGATCAGATACCTAGGAGATTATTAATTTGGGGTAGGTATTCCTTGTGGAGGAGAGGCTATTCTCCACTCAGTTAATCGCATTGTCGAGGAGAAATGCGCTGATAGTTCTCTATCTATGCTTCTGGTGGATTTCTGGAATGCGTTTAATATGGTGGACAAAACTGTAATACCGCTGCAAGATGGTCACTTAGGTTTTGTTATCTATGACATTCCTAAGCCAACACCAGGTATGGCCAATACAGATGGAGATGGAGACACTGGTGATGCTGGAGGAAACGACAGTAACCACATTGATCTCAATGTTGACTTGCTAGATAAAATTTTCCGCCTCCAGATCCACACCACAAGGTACATACCCACCAACTGCGGACTGAGTTTCTCAAGAGCTTATAAACATGTTATGGATAAAGTAATTCAACACCCTATGGAGATTTCCAATTGGGTTCAATTACTTCTTTTCCCTGTATGTGTATTGCAAAATTATGTGCCTCAGAACAGTGCTGAAAGAAGGTCAGGCATGCGGAGAAAGTTCCAATTAAATTCCATCAACAACGACCTGACACAGTGGCGTGAAGTTGGCGGCCATATTGCTTCTATCCAGCATCTTTTGGAGGAGTATACTGCTGCACTTACCAACTCCAAGAAGCAACAACCTGCAAAAAGGAGAAACCAGGTTGATATTAACATCAGACTATGCAAGAAGAAGTTAGGAGAAGGCACGTACACATCAGCCATCCGGATTCTCACCTCCAATGGAGTAGCCCCTTCCAGTGAAGCAACTTTGAGTGACCTGCAACTCAAACACCCGTCTGCACCACTACCCACCCTACCTGAAAGCCCCATTGCAGTGGAACCAGCTATTGCTGACAGAGATCTGGTTCTTGGCAGAATCAAGAGTTTTCCAAAAGGCACGGCGTGCGGCAGTGCTTCAATGTGTTCAGGGTGATTTTTGCAGGGAATCCTCCATGTATGGGTCTTCATGCATATTGTACACAGCCACAATTTCAGTTTATGGAGAATGTTCTCCCAATTAGTATATACTGCATCAATGTTAATTATTCTTTCCCTGCAAACGTCACTGCCATCACCAGGCATATGGTGTTTGTCTGATAAGTGGCGGCCTAAGGACGTATGTGCAAAACCTCTCTGATGGACTCCATTGTCACAACCATCAAAACCCCTGAAGGGGCAATCAACCATGTAGCCATGGTTTTGTGAAGAACGGGGTTGTGAAGAACAGGGTTTCCAGTGTCTACGTGATGAACTAGGGGACGGGATGTGGCTGTATGATGATCCAGGGCTTTGAGTGTGGACGATTTGTGATCGTGTTGTAGGCATTGCATGAACACATAATAATTGTTCTTCTGTAAGAGATAACCGTCAACAAGTTGGTGGTGAATGATGAGAAAAACAACTATTAATGGTATCGCAGTGAAGGTAAAGAAGGGAATCAGAGAGAAAAATCAGAAATTTCAATCTTTCCGACTTTTCGCCTGAAAATCGCCTGAGTTCTCCACTCCGGTTTCTCTGATTATTATTATTCTTATTATTATTATGAAATGCCATTTTATTTAGACAAAAGAAACCGAGTTTACAATATATCACGTAGAACGAGTTGGGAGCCTAGCCACAAGCTGTGCTCCTACCCCTCTCTGATTATTATTATTATTATTATGAAAAGGCGTTTTATTTCAAACCACAAAGAGTTCAATACAGTAGAAGGGGGGAGTCGAGCAACAAGCTGAGCTCCTACCCCTTTTTGAATAGCGACGCCTATTCTAATGAAGAGGAAATTTCCAACTTTAACTGTAGTATCAAGCCTAGAAATGAAGTTCTTCAGCCTTTTGAGGAAGGTCACAGTCTCTTCCCCGAGTTCGCCTAATGTCGTAAAAGCAAGGGTGCCAAAATTGTACCCATTGGCCCTACATATCTCCACATATTTGCTGCGCTTCTGTTGGATTGCTTTGGCCAGTGCAGCTCCTGGGATGAAAGCTTGAACCCCTCCACCTGTAAAAGGAGAAATACCAGTGACATCAAGGCAAGTATCGCGTCCATCCTCCCAATTGTAGACTAAAATGTCTGCATGCCGTGAACCCCCACCCTCTTGAGTAAGAAACCCTAAAGCAGCTTCAACCTTAGTGGAAACACCCGCTCGAAAGCAATTATTATTATTTTATTTTTTTTATTTCTTAATGTCGTTGAGGTTAAACCTCTATTTTGGAGTCGGAGGCTGTATTATTATTTTTGCAGGTTCTGACTATCGTCGCAGAAACTGCTGTAACTTTGTTCCAATCTGTTTTTTTTAATGTACTTTTATTACTAATTTATATATATATATATATATATATATATATATATTTGTATTGTAGCATCTTGAGAAACTTCGGGTGAAAGTGAGTTTTTATTGTTCAATTTATGCATAAAAGAGTGCTTTGAGGGAAAAAATTCACATAAAATGAGAATTATATTTCTTCATAATGGCCAATATAGGCTTACATTTTAAATTGCTTACTAATCAAAAGCCCTAAATATGAGTTTTATTATTGATGCTCTAACATGAGCTTTGTCTTGTTTATGCTCTAACATGAGCTTTGTTTTGTTGATGCTCTATCATGAGCTTTCAGTACTATTCTTATTACTTTGTCATAGCTGCAGACTCTGTGTTGTTGTCCTTTCTTCAAAGTTTATCTTCTGTTGACGGTTTCTTCAATTCACTTTTTGTGCTTTAAACTTGATATGCTGTGTCATGTCTTGTCGTTTCATACTGATCTCCTTTGATTAATGTCAATACTGCTAACTCCTTTGAAACTGACTGATTTCCGGGGACTGTGCATACTCCATCCTTAGTATTGAACTTCAGGTTTTGATGGTATGTTGATCGCCTGCATTACGTGTAGCCAGTTTCTTCCCAGTATCACATTGTATGGCGATTTTGTGTTGAGTACCAAAAATGTCACCAAGGTTGTAATAGGTCCTGCTTGTACTGGTAGTGTAACTTCTCCCATTGGGTAAGTCATTGATCCATTGAAACCTATTATGGCAGAGCTATTTTCTTTAAGGACTCCTTCCTTTGTCAGTTCCATCTGCTCAGCTGCTTGGAGGTAAATGATATCACATGTTGAGCCTTGATCTACAAGTATTTTCCTTCAATACCAATTATCAATTAATAGTTCAATCACTAATGCATCTGAATGAGGTATAGTTACTCCTGCCAAATCATGCTTCGTAAAGATTATGTCATTTGGTGGTAGGATCAATTCTCTGCTCCTTGGGTCTAGGATACATCCCGCTGAATTTACTTCTTCCGATTTTCTCTTCTTGTCTGAAACATCTATTCTTGTATTGTTGACAGGCATTGGATCCGAGTGAATCATATTCACACATCCTTTGACAATTTTCTCTGGGCTTTTGCTTCCTGCTGGTGTAGCTCCCGTGCTTTTAACAAATTCTTTCAGATATCCTTCTCTAATCTTTTTGCCGATGAATCTTCTTAAATTCCTGCAAAAATTTGTATGATGGCCATATGATCCATGGTAATCACAATATGATTTTCATCTTCCGTTGTTCCTCATGGGTCTTGGCGGTTCATAGAACGACTCATCCTTGATACGCTTGAGTATTTCTTCTTGGGATGTATTCAATTTTATGAATGCCCCTTCTTCTTCTCTCCATCTGCTTTCAACATCTTCTCTGTGAATCTTCTTCTGATCTGGCTGATCTGATGGCGATTTTGGTGAGTGTTCTCTTATCCCCAAAATTCTGCACTATTGCGTAGATTTTGTGTTCAGAAAATATCTTTTATCAGGCCTTGTTAAACCATTATCTTGAGAACAAATTTTCCAGCTTTCCCATAAATATCTTCTAGTGAGTTCAGCACAGGACCTGAGAATGAATCTCTTATTGGTCCTGGTAAAAGTGTTTTTTTGAACAAGACACATATCATCCTCTCATTTTCTTTGCCAACAGGTGTTGCTGCTGCTTTAAATCTTCGTAGGAAATCTGTGAATGTTTCATCTGGTTGTTGTTGTACATCATAAAGTTCTTCAAGGACATCAGCTTGTTTGATATTGCATGACAACATGCGTAATTCTGTTTGAATCTATCTCTAAGATCTTCATATGTTGTAATCGAATTTTCAGGTAAGCTGCTAAACCAATTGAGAGCATCGTCTTGTAAGCTGCTTGGAAAGAAACGAGCCATGATTAGTGTATTGTTCACATATAGTGCCATCATTTGCTCATAATAAAATGTGTGATCATTTGGATCGGTATCCCCTTTGAATGTTCTGAAAGTTGGTAAATGAAATTTATCGGGCAAACCGCATTTCTTGACTGCAATTGAAAAAGGTTCATTGTGAAATTTCCTTGTTGGATCCAATTTCGGCTTTGTAATCATAAGTCTTACTTTGTCCTCCTGTTCTCGTAGCATTCTTATATTCCTGTCTTCAAAATTTTCTGGTTCTTGAGATAAAGTCATTCTTGGCATTGAATCAGTTGCTATGTGATTTAACACTGGATGTGGATTTTGAATTGTATTCGTGTTGTTTCTTTGTGTTCCATGATAACTGTTTTTGTAGTTTTGTTTGATTGGTACACTCTTTCTGGCGCAGTTGTAGGTAGTTCCAAAGGAGATCTGAATCCTCTATCTGCATCAAGTAATTCTAGATTAGGGAATATAGCAGGTTCCGTTGTTTGTTGTCTTGTCTGCAGCATCTGCAATTGTCCCACTTTCTCAGTCAAGATAGAAATTGATTTCATCATATCCCTGAACATGCAACTGGCAGTTCTATGAGCGGGGTTTAGGTATCATTAGTTCTTTCCCCAACCTTTTGTTGTGCTGGACATCCGTTGTGTCATCAATTTTAATTGTCTGTGTCTGAATAGCAGGTTCTGATACGGTTGTTGATGCAAGAGGTAACTCTACCGAAGTTGATGGTAATGAGTTGTTAACTGTTATTGGTTGCGGGAATGGTTCTGATCTTGTTTTGTTATTACAGGTCCTTCAGTTGTTGCTGCTTGTGGTAATGACAATGTTGATGTAGTTGTTTGGATAGAAGCTATAGGTTTTGCTACTGAAACTTGTTGTGCTGCATTACTTACTGTAGGTATCCATGGTGGCATTCCCAGGGTATGTATTGTTGTCGTGTTCAGACTGATTGATGATTCTCCTTGTTCTGTTGTATTTCGCTGTGGCGATGGTATCCCAGATCTCGTCTGTGTACGCTTTAGAGCCATTTTCCTTATAGTCTTCACCAAGTAAAAATAAGAGTATTAGTGATTCATAAATAATTTAATTTAAATAAGATAAAACTTAGTGGCTCTGCGCTACTGACTTTATTCACTACAGGTTCTGATACTGAAAAGCAGCTTATGCAGTTTCGATTCCAAGATCTGAATTCCACATTTGAATTTTTCTTCTTTCCAGATAAAGCATCGTCTTAATGAATAAATACGTAATTATTGCATATATGAAAATGATTATAAATTAACAATTATATATATTAAAATTCTTATATTATTTTCGAAATCAAACTGATCTATATACTTTTAATTCCATATAATATAAAATCACTAAATAGACTTTGTAGGGGGTAAAAACCCCTCGGGACACGTGTCGTAAATCCAAGAAGCAGAATAGCGCCGGAAGATCCAGCAGCGAAGCCTCGGACCAAACCAAAGAAGGATGAGATCAAACACGACGAGCGAAGACTCGGACGAAAGAGATTCAGACCGCACCAAGGGACCGAAGTCCCAGAGCATACCTCGGAGCACCACCGAAGGAACCGCCTTACTCGACAAGGACTGACACCACAACGATTGAGTCTCTTGTCTTATTAGCTGTAAACCACCCAAGCTCGGCCTATATAAGGCGAGCTTGGAAAACTTTGTAAGGGTTGGATTCTTTTGGGTAGAACCTAAGCGGCAAGGGTGGGATTAGGTCTGTATCTACTCTGGCTCCTTAGGGTTATAATCCATGTAGTTACAACATTGAAATACAAATCTTCATACATTTAGTCTTTGATTATTGTCATTTGAGTATCTTCGGTATTGTTCTTATGATCTTCATACCTCGGAATCATGTTAAAAAACTGTATGTATGGGTAGATCTGATGGTTGTAGTACCTTATGTACCTACAGTTTGGCGCTAGAAAGAGGGACTGATTAAAACAACTTAGGGTTTGCCTGTGATTTTTCGGGTTTTCAAATTTTTCATAGATTTCATCATTCTTTCAAAGTTTTCCAAAACTTGTTTTTCGAAAAAGAAAGCTCCAGTACCTTAAACGTCTAAAAGATCCTTAAAGGCTTTAGCATGTTCAAGGGTTTTTAGGAGCAAATCATCAGATGGAGAGGTCATCAATTAAGGGGTTCAAACCTTGGCTTGATAGTTTT
This sequence comes from Papaver nudicaule, assembly GCA_023529015.1. Classification (NCBI taxonomy): domain Eukaryota; kingdom Viridiplantae; phylum Streptophyta; class Magnoliopsida; order Ranunculales; family Papaveraceae; genus Papaver; species Papaver nudicaule. Next base: position 10,264 of record JAJJMA010112577.1, on the reverse strand, counting down.
TATTTAATGATAGTTGATTTTTATCTTGAATGCTTTAAAATGAAAGTTAGCTGTACGAAAGCGATTATGAAAATTTAACTTTAGACCTATTTCTAGGGTTTTTTAAAATTGCCTACTATATCTGGAAATAAACCTTGTATGAAGAAACTATTGAGAAAAAGGGTTTTGGCTGAAAGACAAAAAATATGGTTCGACCTGGCCTAGAAGTAGCCTAAAGAAACAAAGGTGACCAACGAGAAACTCACACGATAAAACCATCGCAACGAGCAGACCTACATGACGAACATAATACATTGCAGTAGCCACTGCGAACCTCATAGGCAGTTGGCCGAAGAAAATAAAAAATATTCAAACATAAACGCAGCAGTAAATAGCGGCTTAGGAACTATACCTAGGATTTTGCAAAATCTTACATAAAAAGACCAATGGAACATAGTCACGGACCTTAAAATATTTGTCACGATTGATAGTCACCCCAAACGCAACTGCTAAACAAATCGGCGTACTTAGGAGATCCGGTCAAAACAACAGGACTGATGTATGAAATAAGAACCGTCACTAAGAAGAAACAAATTGGGATCCTAAGGCCCGAATCACTCTCAAAGATGGTCCGAAGTACTTCGGCCGATGTTCCCGAATGAGGAGAAATATAAGCAGACTCACCGAAGAAAGCTCGAGTCGCACTCTAGTAACCATAACAATAACAACTACAACACGAATAACTTAGAGGAAAAATAAATATCATACTCAGAAGGGCATACAAAAAGGTACTTCCGCAAGCACCTCAACGGTGCCCTCGAGCAATGACATCTATGGATTCAAAGGGTAGTACCCATGTGTACAAACAGCGTCTCATTCAAAGTCGGTAACACTTAGCGAAACCATAATACAGCTGCGAAAAATTTTACGCTAAATTTTTTTTTTATCACTACAGACCAGCAATAGAAAGAACAAACAAAAGTATTTCTTTGGGGTGCACATTCGATACAGTAGAATAGATAGCAAACAACAAAATAACAAAACATAGCAAAATACTCCGACGACACTAGCAAAAAACAAACAGCATATCAATTTCCCCTATTCCTACGCCTACTCCGAAGTCGTCCAGCTACGGTACCACGATCTTCGTCAAGACCATCGAGCAAATCCACATCAATGATATGCACATTGGCGGGAATAGCGGCAACATTCTCCTCGGGGATAGCAGCCTCCGGAATAAGATCATCGCCGATTATAGCTGGTTCATCGACCGGTGGAACAGGAATAAAAGTGTAGGCAGAAGGACCTACATCATCAGCCTCCTCTTTTACTTCAACCTTCACACTCATCTCTTCCTCATAAAAGGTGAGATCCTCCCTCAGCATCAACAAAATTTCTTCACTATGGCGGCGAAAAACTGATCTCGTTTCATACATACGACAATCATAGGAAGGACCACCATCTTCTCTCATCCTCTGCTCCCTCCTTTTCTCATCACCCCTTATGAGATTATCAAAAAGACGAATCACCTTATCAGGGTTGCTTTCCCTTCTAGAAGATCCAGCACTGGAGAAATCGACTTCCATTTCCATTATCATTCGAATCTGTTCTCTCCGATTCCTTGGATCCATCATATTGTTTCCTTCTTCCATGGGCGCCTTTCCTCTGTCAGCCATCTCCTTTTAAAAAGACGAAAACAAAAACGAACAAATATTGATAAGAGCAAGGGAATATTTCACCTTTTATAGTAGTTCGAGGAACCACCTAATCGTCAAAATATAATGAAGTTACAGACGTTACAATTCGGATTCCCTTGATAAACGCACCAGTACGTTAAGACGCCATAACTGCGCATTATTCAATAAAGCAGTCACACACCTTTTTGCAACTCCCCACGCTACTATTCAAATTCTAGCGGTGGAGAAACCAACCGGTGGCACCATTTAAAACTGCCAAGTCGGCATACGACGCCTATAACACTTAAGACTTGACAAAATCAAAATATCTTTAAAAATAAAAAAAATAAAAAAAAATGATACCGAAGGCAAGATAAACAAGCAGCGAAGCATCAAGGAAGACGAAGCATACCGCAAGATAAAGCGCAAGCTAAAACTAGGTAAAAAGCTGACACACCTGGAAATAGCACAAGGCGGTAAACAAGCAACACAAACAACTACAAAACATGATACAATCCTTGGTCACAATCATGCACAGCAGGAAAATCCCAGAATCACAGATGAAAGCATAAAAGAACTCATAGCTGAAGCAACAGGAAAGGCAGGCACCAGATTCGACTAACACCCCGACAACAGGGAGCAGTTTCTCATAACAACGGACTGCCTCTAGACTCCGAACAAACAATAGAGCGAATCTTGCAAAGGCGGGAATATACAGCAAAGAACCTTTTTGGGCTGGGCCGTTCGTCATATAAAAGTAGCTCGGGAATCACATTAAGGCCAGAGAAGCGTATAAAACGCCTCATCCAAGTGGCAGAGAAGCATGTAAAGCACCTCATCCAAAAAAGCGATTTTTCATGTATGTGATGCTCATGGAAAGAGGGAATGATAAATCGCACCCCTTAAATTCAACTTCTATCGAAATCAAACTCCAGATCCTGCCAGGACGGGAAAAGTATCCCACCTGGCTAAGGTATAATTACGAAGGCTACAACTCCAAAGCCAAAAAGGCTGTAACGCCGAGGCAAAAAACGCCAACGAACAAAAAAGG
>JAJJMA010112574.1:5447-22248 GCA_023529015.1 Papaver nudicaule | reverse complement strand
AGAATCATTAGTTACATACAGTTGGAAAAGCATGTACATATTGAAAATGATTATTTTGTACGAAGCAAAATATTACCGTCTGGACTGCTGGATGGGAAGGCATTATTGTATTTATCTGTGAGCGCATGAGATTGACGTCTAAGCCTTTCCATATTGGTGATAGCATAGATGTTCACTTTCATTCTCATGTTAAATGAAGGTCCAACAAATATATACAATGTGTCGTCAGTTTCGTTCCAAAATGGGGAGAAGAGTCTATCCGGCCCGTCCTCATACATAAGCAAACGCAATTAATTACGCATCACATGATAAGTAACGTAATTCTGCAACAATGCAAACGAAACACAAACACATGCACACATATTATACATACCTCGTAAGCAATATGCAATCCATTATGGTCGGCGACCCACACAGCTTTGAACTCATTGTCCACAAACGCAAGTCTTCTTCTATCTTTGGAAATTGTTGGAAACACTCCTGACACTCTGAATAAACCTACCTCTGGTAGCGAGGAGTCAAGTGTCTGAAACGGTCTTTCCACAGCTTCGTCGAACTATAGCCGCAAAGAAAAACGTTTCATTGCATTAGTATTCACTTCAAAGATGATACATAATATGTAGTTGTATAATAAGTTAATAACTAATTCAAAGTAATTACCAAAAGTTTTTGAAGTTTATCGCTCCTGCCACGATGAAAACCAATGAGCTTCCCACCATCCATCAGAAAGGGGTTGAAGTGATCCGCCTTTGCTGAAAAAGTATTTTGAGTGATTCTTGTGTTATGCCCATTAGATGATACATAGGAGAAGCCTATTCTAGGTAGTTTCTTTATTACTTTAAAACTCTTTCCAAATCCAATTCAAACTTGTCTATTTCACATACAAACTCCAATTCGATTCAAAAACCATCTTTCCTGGTTTAACAAAACTTCCAAACCACTTGCGAACCACCGCCAAGCACCCATCAAGATCATGGCTAACCATTAGAAAAACCTTTATTCAGTCTTATTCAGTCTTGAACCCTTACCTACCAGTGCCAATCTTAACAAACCATTGACGACCAAATCATTACCTTGACAAAGAATTGCAGAAAGCCATTCACAAAACCCAGCCCTTGTTTTTTTTTTTTTTTTTTCTGGTCCTCGCAGCTTACAGATGGTTTCTTAGTACATGCTCCATGGTTTGGCCATGAGAATTGTTAGAAACGAAGATATTAAGAACTCTAGTTTCCGAAGATTTCAAAATTCTCCTTTCGGGTTGCACTGAATATAGACGTTTCCCACGCAAATTTTCGATGTTTTCCAACTGCAATCGGTAGTACCAGCTTCTACAAATTCTGTTTGACAATTCCTCGAACATGTTGTGCCTCCGATATCTGTTGTAGAGAATTAAATCCTGCAGTTATCCAAATATACCAATTTTTCCATGAATTAACCAACTAATATGAGCATAACGAAGATAAAAAAACAATGGGTTTAATGTAATTACTCTTCTGGGAGATCCATATTGCTTTAATTTTAAAAAGAAGAATTTCAGAGTTAGGGTTTTGAATTAGGAGAAGAAGAAATTCGGAGTTAAAGGAGGAAAGAATTAAAGAGAAGAAAAAGAAAAGAGAAAAGGGCGAAAAGATTGTGATGCGTTGATGTTTCATTGTTCTTCATGTTAAATTGTTTCTTGTTCACAGACTGGGAGTGCTTGGCCGAGAAGAAGAAGTACAAAGAATTAGAGTTTCAGGATTAGATTAGATGAACGTTCAAGATTACACCCGGTTTTTTTAATTTTTGATGAACGTCCATGATAGCTCGCTAGCTCGCACGCACCAATGACGGCCCATATTGCACCACCAGAACCCTGGACGGCCGATATCGCTCCATCTCTCTTGTTTTACTTTTTTTCATCGTGTGGCCAGGATCTCCCGCACGCTTTTTAGAGGGCTCGGATTACCCCAATGATAAGGACCACTTTTTTTTAATAAAGAGACTAGGTATCACGCCGGCCTGCGGCCGACGCTCAACCTCTTGGCAATTTTCGGAAGGTTGTCGAAGCCTACAATCCATAAGTTGAGCCAACAGATTACCCGAGGCATACGCTCCCGATCGTGATCAAAGTGTTAAGTTGGTCGTGTCAAATTAGTCAGGCTCAAACTTTTTGTCAATATATATAAGACGGTATTGAGTTGGTCAAGTCAAATTAACCGGCCGGGTGTCGTAGGCTGGGGCTCAACCTTTTTTGTTATTGTTTATAGGTATTATCCGGACCAATAAATTTTTAGTATTATGTTGGTCGGGTCATATCAGCCGGAGCCTATGGCCCCGGCTGTGGGTTAGCAAATTCCAAAGTTGGTCAGCTCAAGCCTCCGATGTTTGGTTGGCCGGGTCATATCAATCAGGGCCCCGGCCGTGGGTTGGCAAATTCTAAAGTTGGTTGGCCCATGTGAAAAAAATTGGCATTTCAACACAATTGCGATTGCGTTATTATTATTCCATCCTCAATTATAACATCACCTATACAAAGGCCATAAACTCCAGTTGCTGTTCACCTAATAAGCTTCAGTAAGAGAACACACACATATCATTTCAATAGCATGGTATTATAAAAACAGAAAAAAAAATGCAACGACAGTTTTTTTATGAAGCAGTCAATTATTCAGTCTGATTCGATGGGATAAAATTTACTGATACAAATTCAACCCAAATTTACTGTAAGATCACCGAACTGTCCAATATGATAATATAATCTTATTTTAGCCGTCCCTTTATAAGATAATATGAACCACCTTCTTTTGTTGTCATGAAAGAAATAGCAAAAACAAATGTTTCATTCGTTATAGTAGCCTAGTAGGTTCTCATAGATAAGTCACCTCAGTGTAAAGTGGTTCATACCTATCCATTAGATTCCAAAAGTGAATGCTACCAAGGTAAGCCTAGGGCGGGGTCCTACAAAGAAACGTTATGTACATCCTTGACTATCACATATTAAGATTATTTTCCGACCCATTCAAGAAAAGATAAGCGCTGTTATCTAAAAAGAGAAATTAGGAACTCACGTTTTACTTTTATGACCAAAGCATCCTGCACTACTGCATCAATGCAAGTACACTTCATAGTCAGGTTCTGAGGTTGCTCAAGTTTCACCGGAAGGTCGTAATTCACAACCACATTAAACTTTTGAATGAAAATTGTATTAGATGTGCATACAAAGAGCCTGGAACCGGTATAATAAGTATCTCAAAACTTTGCGCAAGGAGGTCTGTTGATATAAGGACTTAAGTCAACCCATCCTTATACTCCTTTACATATTTATCTGTGAGTTATTTCTCAACGAAACCGTGAATAGTCGTGCACTGCCAAACATACTCCGCCAGGTTACTGTGGATCAGACGCTTAATTGCAGATATAGTCGTGCACTGCCAACCATCATACATGAGTCAAGTTGGTGATATAGCCTGAGAGATTCGTAAATTCGATTTGAATATGTGAAGGAGTTTTTCACCTCAAGTAGAAAGTCAAATAGGTAGTACTTTTGCCACAATATTGTTATTCAATTGTTTAATACCATTGTCTGTATCAACAACGCCTGCAGCATCGAAAAAAAAATCATTAGGAATTTAAAAGATACATTTTTTTTTTAACAGAGACTCGATATGCATAGTATACTATTTATTGACCATGAAGCAGCTGCAGAATTTGTCGAGGTGAGTCAACTCTCGGCAATCACTTATAGGGCCATGGATGAATCCTTCACCGGCATGCATATTTATGTTGCAGGGTTTAGATGGGGCTGATCGTCGAACTGTTTGCACTGAAGTTGGACGACTTTGTCACCTCACCAATGCTTGCACATTATTTGTCCATCGCCTTTGAATCCTTTGTTGTGACAGTGTTTCCATTTTCATTTCCATTATACCCAAGTTTTGATGCAACGGTATCTTTTACTGAAATTGTTGTACCAACAATACTTGATGCTGTAGTAGCTATAATAGCATATGGTGCAGAAGGCATCTTCTTAGTGTAAATAGAATTTACATTTGGTTCTTCATCCACATTCATGTCTTTAACGGTTTAACCTATAGGGAAAGAACATGCTGGAGGTTAAACCATACAAAGCACATCAATACATTCTAGTTATTTGGCTAAACAATTAATAGATAAACATCAATTAATCTTCCAGATCAATGCTAACTTTCTAGTGTAATAAATAGTAAAGTCAAAAGCATTGTTTAAGATGCAATGCATATATTAAACTTTGGGAGAGTGAAAGAGAAGGAGAGAACCTGTTGGTAGTAAGGAATTAACTGCAGCAAGCAATATAGATCTACTTCCTCTGCTCCATCAAATTAATTGAGTCAAATTCAGTAGATGGATATCTTAGCTGCTCGTCTCCTCTTAATTAGATCACTTATTCTATTCAGTAAGCTCATTAGCTGCCAGTACCTCTTGACAAATTGCAGTAGTAATTAATATGTGTCCTATCAATAGTAATTAATACGTGTCCTATTTGATCTACAGTAGTCGGGATGTTTACAGGTTCAGAATGATATTTTCCCTTCCCCATCTCTGGGATGTTTACAGGTTCGGTATTGGGATCCAGATTCTTAATGTCCGCAATCGCGTAGGCTGCAACCCAACACAGGTAAATTTTTATATGCCCATTACAATCTAAGCTAAGAATTCAGATATGGCCTGTAAAATATTATTGTGTTCATTCAATTAAGAAGTTATATTCATTCATCAATTATACGTACCTCATGGTGATAGTGATTTTTCTTGTTACACAGCTTACCAAAAACTGTATTTCAATGCTTCTTCGCAATTCATGTAGTCAAGGTATATATATGCAGTTCCTGTAGAGCAAAATCAAATTAGAGCAAAGATGAGCGCCAAAGTAAGAAGGTAACTATAATAGAAATATCACAGTAATTTAAGCATTGCTGCTTACCTGCTCCTTTGCGAGACGATCTTTTAATATGCGTTCGCTGTGCTCCCTTTGTTTTATTGCGCGCCGTTCTACTTCTTTACGCTCCAATTCCGGCTTCACATCACCCTCTATTTTAGCCTGCCATGAAAGTCCATAGCTAATTATCAAAGCCTGATTTAGTTGAAACACTGAACTCATATGCTTCATCTAACCATCAGAAAGATAGACCATGGCGTGATGGTTAACAATTTTTACCTGGCGTTCTAATTCAATTATGTGTTCCGCCTTCTCTATTGAAACGCCTTCTCACGTTCTTCAGCTTGTAAGCGTTCCTCCTCATCTTGGTGTCGCTTATCTGCCCACCTCTTAAATGCACCCAAGGATTTTGCCTACAGTAACATTTACTGGTGATTTCTAAATCTAACGGCAAACATCGAAACTGATCTCTCCATGCCATTAAGTAAATCAAATATCAATCAGAGTACATATACATACATTATTAGTCTGTTGTTCCGTCCCAGGGAAAACTTGCGGTCGCCCAGCTTTAGGATTGGTTGTACGCTGCAGAATGATTGGCATGTGATTTGTTTGTGTCAACAATGTAAATTCAAAATGCAAAAGTCTGTGAGATGAAGCTTACCGATATAATTGGCTGTCCAGGTAGAGTCACAGATTGCAAACTTGGTACGCCAACAACGGACGTTGCCTGTAATACAATCAACATGTGAGTCATAGCACCAAACAGTACCGTTCCTTTACTGGAACAATTTAACCCACCTGTTCACTTCTCCCCACCGCCGAAATTCATAGAAATGGGGATTTACATCACGTTAACTCGGCATCATCAATTTCTAACTTTCAGATTAGTTTTAGCTCTTTGCATTATGCTCCAACTATCGCCACATACCTGATTAATAAGATTATAAGTGTTTGTCAATCTGCTGCATTACAATGTTTTTCAAAGTTAAATAACTTTCAGTAACTGCAAAAGTTCCATGCTATTAACTATCTAGCCTATAAAAATCTGGATATCTCAACTTTGGAACCCCAACGTGATCAAACGAAGGTCGACCGTCAGCTTAGGTATGGAAGTCTAACCTGGACATGCCAATGTAATAATTTGTTCCCCATGGGCTAATTTATAAAGCTACCTCCAAGTGACGAACATCACAGGAACTGGTATTAGTAATAGCCAAAATAAATAGAACACCACCTCATAACTTAAAAAATAGTATTCGTAATTAATCAAAGTACATAATTAATCAAAGTACGTAATCATACAAATCAAAAGGAGTAAATAAAATCTTAAAACTTAACTAAGTACGATAATAATGATAAGCAAATTCATGATATGGGTAAGTGATGCATTCCTAGCAGCAGCAACAATATAATTCAACCAGCAAACAATCACTAACAAACTCCCACATACCACCAATGGTAGAACTAATTCAACAACAAAAAGGCAAGGAGATGTACTAATTTAGGCGTATAAAGCTTTAAGATGCAGAACATTTCAGTAATTCAATTGTTTAAACTTTCCCGTCACCTGTGGTTTATCAGATTGATAAAGAAATTAACAAAACAATCTCAACTTCTTTGCAGGTCAGTGACAAATTATCTAGGCAAACTTATCACTATGTCGGACTATCAAGCATACACAAAAGCATCAGTAACATAATAACTTTGTACAACCATCATTAGTTTTACCACAAGTAAAATCAGGTTGAGAACTTAAATTCATGTGAGTTGTAAAAATTGGTTGGTTAAACGTAAAATGTACAAAATCAATATCTTAGACTTACGTTCCTGTACAGTTGTCCTGGTATAGGCAAGTAGTGCAAGCCTCCCGCGCCAGCTATGGACGTAGCCTGCAGTGATTGAAGCCTGATTAGCACGTAAGCTGCAGAATTACTCATATATACGCAGCAGCCGTTTAAAATTACTCCCAAAATGGGTTGTCCTTGTACAGGAAAACCCTGCATTCCGCCCGCGCTTTGCCGAGACCTTTTTTTTTCTTGTAACCGTTTTTTCTGCCATCTATTTGTTGCAGCTATGGACTTCGCCTGCAGCATAATAATATTGAGAGAAATTATACGTTTCAACTTACAATTCAGACAATCAGAATGTTCACTGCAGGCGCGAGTTGCAATCCTCCATCTCCAGATTGTGATACACCTGTCTTCTGTTTCTTAGGAACACTGACAAACATAACAAATCTTTTCATCAAACTTCCCTATGAATTAAGTACAACAGCATGGTCGAAACATAAATATAAGCTCACCGAACGCTGATTCAGCGTTCAAATAAACCAAAAATCTCAACTGAATATGGCCAATATGATCGGTAGTGATTACGACACAGTAGAATCAAACTGGTACGCCATATATATACAATAACGACAATGATTTCATGGGTAGGACGACCCAACACCAACCTATTGGTGTTCTAGCGAACGCTGCTCCTGCGTTACACATAGACATGCTACCGGATACGGAAACAAATTCCAAACCTCTCACGGCAGCTAGTGAACTTTTAGGACCGCCTGCTTCTAGAGAGCCTTGTTCAGCTCCAGGCCGTTTCTCTCCCGACGTTTTCACTGGCACGACGCATGGGGCCTGCAGTGAAATGAAGAGGTTAGATTTGATAATACATTGTTTCAACTTACAGTCCAAACCATCAATACACAGGTAATTGATTGTTATTGCAGCAAGCTACAGATAATGATTGATTAGTACATTAGTCGCTCCAATTTTCAGCTGGTGCAATACAGCATCCTGTCGGGCTTGCTGAATGTTATCAACACCAAGCTTTTGCTTTGGCAATTGCTCATCTTGTTCACCTCGCTTCCTTTTCTCCACCAACCTTCTAGTCGTATCCGAGGACATTGCCTGGACATTGCCTGGAGCATAAGAAAAGCATAAAGAGTATAATTTAACTGTTAAAACGTATTTGAAGCAGATAGACATATCAAAACATACGGTCATAGCTGGAAGTCCGTCCACGCCATCCTGGGTTGATTCAGCTTTCTGCTTTGTTGGAGCACTGAAATTGAATTTGTCGTCGTTATATATTCAATTTGTTATATCATACCAGAATATACCACACGAAAATACTAACCTCATGTTATGTGAGACGAATGCGTTGGCCAAATCGTAGAATCTTAACTGACTCGAGCCTTTCTTCCTCCCGAAGTATGTTTCCAACTTTCTTGCCACTGCTCTGCCTGTTAAGAGAAGTCTGTTATGATGCCACTACTCTTACCTTTTTATATACAGACTAACTCTCCCAATTGCCGTTAGTTTTAGGCCTATTCTAGGTAGTTTCCTTTATATGAAACTCTTTCCCGAATACAATTTAAACTTGTCACTCTAAACATACAAACCCAAGTTCAATTCCAACTCTAACCTCCAAACCACCCGCCAAACACCACAAAGCAACCATCCAAACCAAGGCCAACAACCCTGTATAACCCTGTTTAAGTTTTCTTTAACATAGTCCGAGACACTACCCAAATTATTGCTAGAATCGAACTTCTTCATCAAACAAACAATTGCAGACAGCCATTGGAAGCAACGAAACACAATGTAACTGATACCCATTGGAACAATGAGGATTACAATTTTTTTTTTCTTATTTTTTTCCGCGGTAATGAGCAGCGCTAGCTTCTGCAGCTTCTTTCCAACAATCCATCGAGCATGTTGTCTGCGTGTTAATAGCACGAACTCCTCCTGTTTATATCAATTGACAATTCCTTCCTAGCAATTAGTTTTTTTTTTTCTTTTCTTCATCTTTTTTGTCTTCTTAAATCTGAATTCTTCTCAATCAGTAGCGTAAGTATACAATTTGATGATCAGAAACCACATTAATTTCCAGAATTTTCGAATTTTGGTAATTGTATTCATATTTTTATTTTGTTTTTATGAAATTAGGGTTTGAAGATGAGAATTATGGTGATGGTGGAGGTGGGTGTGTTGGTGGTTGTTGAATTAATAGATAGACTGAGAAGAAATTGCTCGTTAGAACCTCTGTGGAAAAAAAACCCAGCTCTATACCCAGGAACAACCATCGAATTCCAGCCCTGAATGAGCGAGTAATGTTGGAGAAGAAGATGGTTTCTCGTCGAGTCAAACTCCTTCGATGGACGGCCATGATTTCGCCCGTGTTTTTGATTAATTAGATGTACGTACGGGAAGGCACGCACACTCGTGGGACGGCCAAGATCGCGACATAGATTCACTGGACGGCCAGGATCTAAACGTTTTACTTTTTTTGATCTCGCGGTCAGGATCCCCCGCACGCTTTTTGGAGGGCTCGGATAGCCCCATTGTTAAGGACCACTTTTTTTTAATAAAAAGATACTAGATATCACGCCGGCCTGCCGCCGGCGCTCAACCTTTTGTCGACTTTCAGAAAGTTGTCGGAACCAACAACCTCAAAGCCTTGGCAATAGATCTGCCAGTAAATTTGATCACTCAACGTTTAGAGTGTTTAATTAGTCGGATCACAGTAGCCGGGACCTACGGCCCCGGCCGTGAAGAACGACCACATAGTAGTGTTTAATTAGTCGGATCACAGTATCCGGGACCTACGGCCCCAGCCTTGAAGAATGACCGCATAGTAACATGTTTAATTAGTCTTAGAAAAATGCAGAGATCACTCACCTCAGCATCAGGAAGAGTTCTTATGAACCGGTAATTCCACCCACTTTTCTCCCCCTTGTGTCACCTTAGTATAAAGATCCACCAATTGTCCTTGGAACTTGAGACTACTTGGGGCTCACTGCAACAACAAAGTCACCATGTTACTACGTTAGTCCCAAACAAAAAAAAAGAACAAAAATGTAAACTTGACATGTCTAGTAGCAAATCCATCTAAACCTTTACAATTATGAGACTTAGTCGTACCCAATTAGGAAATATTCCAGTCAACAAAAAAAAAAAAAAAAAAAAAAAAAAAAAAAAAAACTTGAGACAAAAGAGAAAAAGTATAGTTTGGTCTTACCCTGCATACAAACCTTCCCTTGGCAACTTCGCCATACCATAAATAAATGCATGAGCAAATGACGGGTTCCTGCACATCAATATGTTCCATAGCCCTTAACCTATCAAATGATTGCAATTATTTTACAATAACCCAATGGTGATGCTCTTGGGGACACATTGATTGACATGAGCCTAGCATTATCATGTGATACCGACTGATTCTCTTGCTTCCGAAGTGTAAGAAATATATGAACCAAAGAAAGACTACAATGAAATTAAACAGTCATCTCATACTGAGATGATTGCTGGTACAGCACATATCCAACATTCCTAATACCAGTGACAGTAAGGAGGAAGGTGTATATGAATAATTATGAGACATGTGGGAATGATATTTATATGCTAGTATCTCAGTAGTACAACCTACAAAACCCCCGACAAAAAAATAGTTGCTTGTTTTTAACTGATATTGTGTTAGTATTTGTATACCTAAAACTACCGCTTCCAAGAGCAGTGTAGATTAGATGTATAAACACTAATCCAATTCGGTTAACAACCTTACCTTCCTCTACATCTTGTATACAACATCCCCATGTGAGATCTTACTCCAAAAAGTGACTTCAAAAAAAACATGAGATTAATTCATATTCGTTACCTTCGAGATCAATAATCACCAGTACCATAAAGCAGCAAAGACAAAAAAGAAGCCGAACATCTTTTTCACGATCCTCCCCGCTAGAAGAAATTACAAAGCCACTCCAAGTGGACTCATATAGGCATCCTGGATATGGACCTGTGATTTGTTAGCAAGCCTGCGATTTTTTGAATTATATTAGCGAAAGTCAAAATATGAACTTAAAAAGAAGTTGAATAGCAAATAAATTGAACCACCATATGTGGTCTATTCAAGTTGGGGATTTTTCCATTTCCGACTTCTAAAACTCACTGCGCAAAATCTGCATTTTTAGATATTTGCAGATATTTGCTAAGCGTCTTTCCTCCAAATATCTGCTATGTTGAATCCGTTATATCTTTATTTCCAGGGTTGCAAGTGCATGCATGTTATGTTGATCAGTAGTAGGGCCAAATGATAAGGTCTGCCTGACATATTAGTAGGGCCAAATCAGACCTCTTGGTGACACTGCAAGTTTAGTTCTCATGTAACTTATAACGGTATTTTGTATCGTGAATGTGTCGTTCGACCTCCTGGTAGCAAAAGGGATGCTATTCCTGAAGACGCCACCGCCAACACGACTTTTGATTGTGCACGCAGAGCGGTGATAAACGTCCTCCACAAATATGTTTTTCCAGTACCACCACTACCATACAAAAAGAATAAACCCCCTGTGTTACTGTCAACTGATGATAACATCATGAAATACCCGGGTCTGTTCTTCCTTGAGGTTTCTTCTCAAACCTTCATACTCAATCTGCATCTCTCTTGTTCTGTAACTGAGTTCTTCTCTCAATAATGTGCTCATGTCGCTACCTACAACAACGCCAAGAAATGGCAGACAAACAATATAATCAGAAAAAGAATCAGTTACCGATTAACCTTGCTCACCCCTGTATGAGCATTTTTCCTAGCAATTTCTGTACCATGCTGTCCACCTGATTCATTCACCATCACTTATACTTCTTTGAGCTTGAGCATAACTGATCAAAACACTTGTTGCTTCTTTCCCCATCCCTACTATGCAAAAGATGCAAACAATTGAGAGAAAATGTTGTATATAAATGAAAAAGAGACCAATTGCTAACAGACTCGGGCATTAATCTGAACCTACTTACACTCTACATTATAGGTACTTGCTACTTGTCCTGTACTTAGAAACCTTTAAGAGAATTTTGAAATCTAATACATTTATTAATGTCAATAAAGCAACACAGAGTACCTTATGGCGTCATCATTCTAATGCCACTCTAGTAGTACAATTGAGAAACAGTGTAAGCTACGCTTAAACTCACATCTGGAATACCAAGTATAGAATTTACCTTCAGCTTGCTTAAACACCACAACAACCACAATCATGCGATCTCAACAAAGCTTAGGGGATGGAAAACCATATAGCATGATCATCTGAAACTGTTAGTACTCTACATTATAGGTACTTGCTTATCCTAATGATGTGTCATTCTATCTTGTAAGTCAGCCTAATTAGTTGTCTATTGTACTTACCCTGTACTTAAAAACCTTTAAGAGCATCTTGAAATCCAATTCATTTATTAATGCAAATAAAGCAGCACAAAGTACCTTATGGCATCATCATTTTAATGCCACTCTAGTAGTACAACTGAGAAACAGTTTAAGCTACGGTTAAACTCACATCTGGAATACCAAGTATAGAACTTACCTTCAGCTTGCTTAAACACTGCAACAACCACAATCATGCGATCTCGTCAAAGCTTAGGAAATAGAAAACCATATAGCCTGATCCGCCTTCTGTCTAGACAAAGAAGAAGGAAAAGATCAGTTTGTAATAATCCACAGTCGCATACCTAAAACCTGAGTTTACGATGAGCTTGAACCTGCTATTGGAATCACCTGCACATCACAACAAATATGTGAGCATCGACCCCATGGTACTGAGATTACGATGCACTGAGCATAATTCAATTAAAATTAAGCACAATGAAAATAAAGAATATTATGACTGAATTGCTGAAGTTAATCACAAATCTATGTAATGAAAATGCAGAAACTTCTTGTGTGTACTTAAATTCAAAGTTTCTACATTAGGCATTGGCTCTTAAACCTTTATGTCAGCCATTCTGATTCCATCCAAGATTGTCTGTCAACACAACTCTTATGCAAGCATACTGCCGTTGGTTACGCATTTGGCAGCAGCTTATTTATTGTCTATCCAGTTTGTTTGATACTGTGATTTCTCAAAGAAGACAATAGCAGCAGCTTCTGAACAATCTCATGCTTTGATTTTGTCGTTCATCTGGAAATTTCAATATGAGAGAATCCAAAGTATTTACACCAGCAAGGACATAGAAAACAAATAAGTTCCAGTAGATTAGGAAAGAAGAAACAGAAACTTTAGACGATATGATAACAACATGGAGAATCAAGTCATCAACACATGAATGTAAATACATAAAGTTCGAACTCTTTTCCTTCCCTTCCTAGTATTAATGTTGGTGAAGCTGGTACGTTGGATGACCATGGATCCTAAAACTTCCATCCTGTTTTTGAGCTGCTTCAACCTAGCAACTTCTTACTCTGTAGCTGGCCAATTTTTACTCATGGCATGTGATACGGACTTGGATTAACATCCCAATAAAGAAAACCCGTTTGCTTTGATGTACAATGAAATTCACATTGTACTACATGGGTTATTTACATGGTAACATTTTCATTATTTATATCTGGAAACAGTACAGCTAAACGTACAGATTTCAGTCCCTTGGATAGAGCTACACAAATAACCGGCATCTGGATTCTGGACAAAACCCGAATATATGAAAACAGATACTTTAAAATTTGGGAACTGGATTCTCTGGATTCTAAAAATTACCTTACCACAGTGTACTTATAAATTATGGATACTTGAAAAAGAAAAATTCAGAATTGTACTTACCTTACCGACTAACCACAATGTAAACATTAGGGAACTGGACTTGAGCAGTCAACAACTGCCCATGATCTCGTAGGAGATTGGTTGGCGCAGGATTCATGTATACTTACACAAACTACAGGCTTCACATACTAATTGCTCAGGTGCATATTCTCGCCATGCATGCTACCTGATCTTCGTATAATTATATAAGGAAACAATCAACAGCCATGCTGAAACTAAAAAGAGAAACAACGAATTTTCTAGAGATAGCTGTAAGAAAAAGAACAACAACAAAAACAAACCCAACCCAGATGGTCAAGAGCCGACCGAAGAAAAAAAGCCAAAGCCGGTAAGTGTTAGCAAGTTTATGTTTTTCATATTTGTGGACTATTGTTACTTTTCTTGTTCTTTTCTATTTTCCGGAATGCAGTTTCTTGCATCAGCACTGTGTAACAAAACCATTCAATCAACTTGAAACTGAGCTCTCTATTGTGAATTACTTTTTTTATATTTCAACTATGCGTGGCCATCAAATTGACCGCCAGAATTAATGCCTGAGGATGCAAAACAGGCCTTAAACTCACTGATTTATTTATTTTTGCCCTCTAGTTCATATATAACTATATACTGTTTTGCTCATCCTTATTTTCTTAACCACTGCTGCAATGACCTGTTACTCTTGGCTATCTTTAAATATTCAGCATTTGGTCATCTACGCTGATAGAGTCATACTGTCATCAATTGCCTTTATAATCAGTTATTCAACACTCATCAAAACTAATGAAGCGAACTATATTCCAGATGTCCTGCACAAAAATCCAACTGACAGAGATACTTTAAGCAAAATTTGGATGAAAAAGGTATATATATGGGGTATTTTTGCTATTTCACACAAAATTACTCCAGTCTTCATTGCAGGTAATGGCTAGAGCATGCTTCACATCCTTTAGCTCATCACTTCACATCCCCGCTGAAATAAGTGACCGATGTTCTTGTGATACATAACATCAAGTGCTCCGGCACTTTATGAACATGTCGTATGAAATTCATCACAAACTAACTATTGATGACATGTCGATGCAAGATGATCTACAACACTTTACATTTTGTGGAGTCATTTAACCTGAGTTTTACTGGAACACTTAGGTAGCATACGATTACTTAAAAACTTCAAACTTTTATACTAAATTATAAGCAAATAGATAAAGGTGAAGAAGCAAACCTTTATCGTATTGTGGAAGTCGATCAATACGTGTTCTGTGTTCAAATGTTGAAACTTCATTTAATGAGACTGGAATCACGATAGACTGAATGTAAGATACTTTGAGATGTCATTAACAAAATTTCTTATTATTTTTAAGAATATGTGAATAACGCAGATCAATTACAACCATTGAGACCGTAAATCTGAACATACCTCGCCATAGATAGATAGACATGGATTATTGCCTTTAAGGAACAAACCATGCTTTGGTGTTGCTTTGCTTCTCAGAGATGATGTAAGCAGCAAGTTCGATGTACCATGTTGGTGTTGTTCTGGACGTAATATAGATAAAGTGTAACAAAGAAAGAAATAAGCTTAATCCGCTGTACGTGCTGGTTCATTGATCGAAACACCACTTTGTTGGAGTGGCATCGACTGTTCCCTAGTTCATTTGATTGAAACACCGCTTTCGTCGTTCTTCCCACCTCTCTTCGGCAGTGGACGTATTTGCTCTGCAGTATGTTTCTCAAGTGAGTTGTATGAACTGATTGTTTAAATTTAAGCATTCAGAAAACCAAAAAATCAAACTCACACGCGAATCTTGTTTTACGGGCACAGGAGCAGATTTGAATCGACCAGCGTCAGGTTGGGATCTTCC
The DNA here is from genome assembly GCA_023529015.1 of Papaver nudicaule. Taxonomy (NCBI): domain Eukaryota; kingdom Viridiplantae; phylum Streptophyta; class Magnoliopsida; order Ranunculales; family Papaveraceae; genus Papaver; species Papaver nudicaule. The sequence continues at coordinate 6,920 of JAJJMA010112574.1, read as the reverse complement.
AGGATTGTCTGCTCCTTGTCGCCCTTGTTCCTCTCGCTGCTTTTTCTCCGCACAACTCTCACTGACAGGACTGTTTGCTCCTCGGTATCCCTGTTCATCTCGACACCGTTTCTCTTCCATTGTTTTCGTTGGAGCTACGAATATGTACAGCAGCACGTAAGAGGTGAATTTCACTAATACATTTCAATTGAAAAATTCAAAACATTGTAATAAAAATAACGCAATTGATATTGCAGATATTACGATCTCATACGAAAAAACGTCAGCAAGCAACAAATAAATCAGAATCTGTACATCCAAACTCTCCAAATTTTACCTTGTCCAATACAGGATTTTGTCGGGCTTGGTGAATGCTCTCAGCAACAGTCTGTTGCTTTTGACGTTGCTCCTCTCATTCATCTCGCTTCATTTTTTCTGCCAACCTCTTAGTCGCAGCCAAGGACATTGCCGGAAGTATGATATTCATGTGAATTGTATAAATTTATTGTTCAAACCTATAATTGGGACATAAATAGATAAAAACCTACGTTCAAATTTGGTTGTCCCTCCATGCCAGCTTGGTGTAATCCGGCACTCTGCCTACTCGGAGCACCGAAAATCAAATTTCGTTGTTATATTCAAATTTTATTTTAAAACTCAGCTCATACCATAATATAACATACGAAAAATCTCACCTCATGCTAATTGAGATCAATTCGTCGATGCTCCTGATGTTATCAAACTGAAACCTTCCTTCTTTTCTGAATTTTGTTTGTTAAGCTTTCGTCGCTTCTCTGTGAACCTCATGAAAAAAAATAGGGTTTCCATTTATTTACCTTTTCTTTTACTCCAGTTCACAACCTTCTGATTCTATTTGTCTCCTAAATCCACAAAATAGAAATTCCTGTCAAGAGAATCAAATTCAGAAAACTGCAGCATCAGTAATATAACTTCGAGAACGCAAAAAAAAAAAAGAGAAACAATTAAAATAGAAATTAACGTTAATTGTACCTGCAAATTAAGACAAAAGGGTTAGGGTTAGGGGATTAGGTCTGCTACAAAACCCTAGCCGCAAAGCAAAATCAATTCCTAATCATAAAGCAAACCACTTTTCTAATCATCACCACAGCACCGAGATCAAGAAAATCCCCAAACTTGAAGAACCATAAATTAAATTTTTACCCCACCCTTCAAATTAACATAATTAACTAACTAACATGAGCATAACGAAGATAGAAAAACAATGGGTTTAATGTATTCACTCATCTGGAAGATCCATATTGCTTCAATTTTAAGAAAAAGAAATTCGGAATTAGGGTTCTGAATTAGGAGAAAAAGAAATTCGGAGTTCAGGGAAGCAAGAATTAAAGAGAAGAAAAGAGAAAAAGGGGAAAAGATTGTGTTGCGCTGTTTTTTCATTGTTCGCTCATGTTCCATAGTTTCTTCGTTCAAGTTTCATGGTTTACAGATTGGGAAGAAACCTAGAGAGAGGAA
>JAJJMA010112572.1:41945-54072 GCA_023529015.1 Papaver nudicaule | reverse complement strand
TCATATTTTGAGATGAAGTTCATTTATCATTCATATTTTGAGATGAATTCACTTTTTTAACTTCATATTTTGAGATGAAGTTCATTTACCACTTCATATTTGTAAATGAATTCTACTTTAACATAGAAAATTATAGTTTTACTTTAATTTATAATCCTTATGAAATGAATTTTATTGTGTCACTTCATATTTTAAGATGAATTTCATTTATGACTTCATACATTGAGATGAAATCTATTTTAGAACTTCATAGTATGAGATGAAATCTATTTTAGCACTTCATAGTATGAGATGAAATCCGTTTTAGTACTTCATTTTCTGAAATGAAATCCGTCAACGGGTAACGTGAAAAAAAATGTTTCGAAACATAGTGACAATAGTACTCGTTGTATAGATCTCGTCAAGAGCTTTCGGAATATATAAAATTTGTTTAATTCCGAATTGTAGTTCTTGAGATATTTGATTTTAATAAATTTTCATTAGTTTTATAAAGAACAAAGAATAAAAGATAAAAGGGTATTTATGTAATATTAAAAAGGCTGATGATGTCACTCCGCGTGGGTAACGTTCACCCAAGGACCAAACAATACAAAAAAGGACTAAATAGAAATATTAGGACCAAACAAAAAACTTTTAGAACTAAATAATAATCTTGATTGGCTCACAGAACAAAACTGAAATATAAAGTCTCATATTAGGACTAATTGGTAGTTTCTACTATTTAGTTTAGATACCTACATGCCAAAAGGACCAACTTTTAGTGTTTTATCCTTGTCGTTCGATAAAGTTTCACAAGTTTCTAACCAAGCTGCAAGCGGTGCAGAAAAAGAAGACGAAAGATGCTAAGAGCAATATCTTCGAGGTGTGGGAAGATTTACACTCCTGATCAAGATTTTGGTGATATTTGAGAGCATCCCAGTTAGATTTCTGCTTGTCTAAGAAGATGTGTGCGATCAAACAAATTAATTTACTCACTTTTGATGCATGAATATGAGGCCAACAATGTAGGGGATCAATGACTTCAAGTGCTAGAGGAGTGATGTATCTGTTAGAGTTGTCGAAGTTTCTAGAGTATTCTAGGCTTAGTATGTCTGGCATCCTCGTTTGCCAGTCTCGTCTGCCAGCCTCGTCTGGCAGAGTTTCCTAGTATAGCTAGGAGTTTGAGGGAGTTTGAGTTGTACACGGTGGTGTAACTTAGGAAACCAAAGATGCGATATCTTTGGTAAGTCCCACCGCCTAAGTACCTTGGTATTCAAGTTATGTAAGCCTATATATAGGTATCGTGTTAAGCATGTTAGATATACAATCGTGTGATAGACCTTCTGGTGATTACAGAGAGAGTTAGGTGTTGGTGTCTCTTGTAATTGGTTCTATCAATAAGAGTTGATCGTTGCTGTTTGTGGAGTAGGTACGCCGAACCACGTTAAATCCATGTGTTCTTGTTTTGTTTATCCTTATGTGTGGTTTGCATCTTTGTCTTTAGTTCTACTTAATCCAAAGGACAAGTTCTTGGTGTGATTACTGGTGTAATCCCAACAAGTGGTGCGGTGAGCGTGGAGAGGATTATTGTTGGAAGTAAAGATGTCTGGCTCTACCTCTGGTGGAGGTTTTTCGAAGGTGCATGGATTTGATTTTGGAGAAAAAATAAATATCTCACGTAATATAATTCAAAAATTAACAATTTTTATATATATTCTGAAAGCTCTCGATGAGATCTACACAACGAGTACCATTGTCGATATGTTTCGAAAAAAATAAAAAATCACGCTACCGGTGATGGTTGTTGTCTTTGTGTGCATACTGTCTTCACATCAAAATTTATAATGATTTTCTAATTAACAATCTAATATTTTTGATAATCAATAATTTATTTGCTAATCCCAATTACAATCTCTAATCCTAATTATGGTGTATAAGGGGTTTTTGAGATTACTTCATTGTGACCCTATTTTGGATTCACCTTCGCCCCCATTAAAAACTGGCTCGCCCCCGAATTAGCCAGGTTATTTTGAGGCCACGCCCTTCAAGGACGGGGCAAGCACTAAAGTCTAGGATTGGAGGAATCCATCCAGTAATCTCAAGAACTCCATATGCACCCTAATTAACTAGATAACCTATGGAAAAACAAAGCTGAAGCTACCTCTGCAAAACAATCGAAACATGTATGTACTGAGGCCAGTTCCTATGGGACACAAATAACACATAATATGAGTGTTTTGTGCGACTACGGACTCAGCAAACTACCCAAACGACGTTGCAAAGTTGCAACTTTGCAATACGAGATAGAAATAGTATCGTCGATGGAAATTTCCATCGACAGATACAAAAAGTGTCGAGGTCGATAAAAATTCTATCGACGATACTATTTCAATCGATATAGATGTACGGCTCAGATTTGATAAAGCCTATATATACCCTCATTTGTAAGCTTATCAACACACACCTTTGCAACATTTGTAGTAGTTTTCTCAGATATACCACAATTGCGCACTCCGCTATCTATTTGTTTGCGTTGGACACACCCTCCGTTGTGCACACCTTCTATATGGCACGCGGCAAAGCAAAAAACAAGGGGAAACAAGCTGCTACTCGATCTACTCAATATGATCATGAAGTGTACGATGAGGATAGTCAAGAAATGGGAGAAGGAAAGACTGCAGAAGAATCCGCGGGCAATCTTTCACTGTATCTGAGGACATGATCATATGTTCTAACTATGTCCGCTTTACTGAAAATCCGATTACCGGTGTTCATCCAGATAAGGCAACATTGTGGGGGAGCATCTATGACCAGTTCGAGCAGGAGACAATGAATGTCACTTGCCGTACGGAAGTTTCTTTGTGCAACCACTTCGTGACCATCAATGCACAGGTGCAACTGTTTGTTGCCGCCATTGTGCAGGCTGAACGTCGAAGACAAAGTGGGGAGGGTGACACGGACGTCGAACGGAGGTGTCGCGAGGCCTGGAAGAGAGAGCACGGGAAACCATTTACCTACGAGGAGTGTTACCATATCTTGAAAGTGTTGCCTAAGTATGACCCAAAGATGCTTCTCCAGCTGAAGTCGGTTCATAAAGCTTCACTGTACAATCAAGGTTCGCCTTGCTCCCAGGGGTCACCATCCTCGCCCTTTGCGTCCCAATTTTCCTCACAGATGGGGTCACAAGGTGCAGGAGGCAGTGGAGGTAGTGGAGGAGGTATGACAACTGAGAAGGCGTCTGCAAATGCACTTAAGTTCCAGATGTTGTGTGGTAGGAACCAGGCCAAGAAGCTACGACAAGCAAAGGCTGATGCTGCTGTTGAGGGGGAAAGGCTTCAACATGGATGCCTATACTGCCCACCTCAAGGAAACTTCCATGGAACGATCGGCTGAACGCAGGGTTCTGAACGGTGAACTTAAAAAAGTCGCCTCTCCCAGGAAAAGTACGTGCATAACCATGATAAGCATAAAATCATGAATGCCAATACCTCTAACATGAATGAGGAACAACTGTACATCTGGAAGATGGATTTCGACCGGATCAAACGACAGATGAAGGAAGAACGACTTTCCGGTCTTGAGTCTGACGTTCAAGGAGCACCTGCTATCCCATCCGTCAATGCCGATAATGCATCTGACGTTGAAGCGGAAGAGGTCAGTCCTTGGGGAATTACACTAAATTTCCTAGTTGTACCATAGATAGTTAAATCATGTAGAGACTGAAGAAACTTAGACAACTGACTTCAGCTTGAAGTGAAAAGGAACTAGTCCCACATGCAGACAAAATGCCTATTATGTAGACAACACTTCACACAGCGAAGTAAATCGCACAGCCGTGCGGTAAGCACAGAGCCAACTATTCCTTAAGAATACCGTGTGCTTCCCGTTTATAAGCGGCATACACCTGTTTTTGAAGAGTTTCTCTAAAAAAGAGGAACCCAACAACTTGCAAATACAAAATTTTCAAAAGGGCTTCCCTTTTAATCAAAGGGTTAAAGTCCTACGGTATTCATCTCCCAACACATCTCGGATACATATATCTAAATTGCTCGAGAGGAACCCTTTGCAGGGGGTGTGGGTTAACCAGGCAAGCATAGAACATGCCCACCCAAGGGACCAAGACATAGTTTGGTTCTGATTTCATATGTCTAAAGGCGAGTTTGGTATTGCTGTGAATTTTATAAAAGTGATTTTCTGTTGTGATGTGCTGTGCGTTGCTGTGCTGTGCTGTGAAAATAAAACAGTAGGACGTTTGGTAAATTATAATGTAGAAAGGGCTGCCTGACTAAAAAAACTGTAAATTCTGTTTGGTAAATTGTAATGTAAAAGTGCTGATGATGTAGTTAATGACGGAAATAGACATGCTTTTTTTATTTTTAAAAAGATACAATATAATTATAATAAATTGTATTTTAATTCTAAAATATTTAAATAAATATAAATGGTGATTATCTTATTTTTAAAGAAAAAAGAGTGAAAAAATTGAAATAGGGAATATGGTAGTATGTGCACAATATTGAAGGGTAAAATTTGTCATTTTAGTAAAATAACAAGGTTAAAATGGATAATTAACTAATTAAAATTAGGTGGGTTCACAACTTCTGCTTTTACTGATTTTTAAAGCTGCTCCTGAGTAGCTTTTAAAAGCATGGCTAAAATGAAAGTGCTTTTGGAGAAAAGCACTTTGATTTTTTTTTACCAAACACAATTTTTGGTAAAAATTGGTTACAAGTTTGTTACAAAGTGCTTTTAGTGGAAAAAAATCAATCCCAAACGGGGCTTAAAACCTGTACAGGATGGGACCACGACTGCACATGATGGGACTAGGTCCCAGCTGCATAGGGGATGCGGATTGCCGGTGTCCCAGCAGCCAGCATGGTTATATACTGACGAGTGACGATGGTCATAGAGATAGCCCAGGCCCATCAAGGTTGTCTAACTAAACTGACACGCCCAGTAACATCCAATGAGCGCCTCTCCCAGTTATCACGATCCAGAATGACAACCCAAATTTCGTTTGTAAATACGAGGGGCCAGGCAGTGACAGAGAGGTACAAAAAAGGAGGAAATAAATCTTGAGAAGCAAATGCCAGGAGTTCCTCATGAATCATGATCATCAAAAATATCACCTCAAGCTTTTAGATATCGTATCTCGATGCAATAAGGCAGAATCAACACTAATGTTTCAAAAAAGAAGACGTGGAATGGATTTAAGTAGATGAATGAGCATTACACTGCTGGTCATATCAATGTTTTCAATGTACATACTACGATTTATTCCAAAAAACGTATGTATATTACGATTTCCAAACACCAGAAATTAGAAATGGCATCTGAGAAAGCTACCAGGAAAGATACAATCGAAGCTAGCACCAAGCAAGAACATCATGAAGAACCTACAGTTGCAAAACTTGATACCCATTTGGAAAAAGGCTGATTTAGGGACCGGCTGTTTTACTAGGGAGACCGGATAATGAGACAAAATAAGGATATTCAAAAGCTTTTTTCCAAAACCCCATATCCAACATATTTTTTTAATTGCCAAACTACCCCTACTAATTATAACTGATTTGATTGATTAGTTTAACTAAACTAAGATTAGTTGTTAAACTATTCCAACACTGCCACCACCACCACCACTACCGGCACCAGCGCCGCCGCCACCACTACCACCAACATCTGTGCTGTCATCACCACCACCAAATTTTGTCTGGATTTTGTTCAACAAATCCAGCCGAAACCAAATTTCGTCCGTATTGTACCTACCAAACTCAACTGAAAACCATTTTCGTCTGGAACTGACCTACTTCATCCAACCGAAACCACAATTTCGGCTGGATAATTTTATAAAATCCAGACGAAAACTATACGTATTGGGTTCCAGAGAAAATTTCGCCTGGCTTATATCTATAAAACGTAACCAAAAACAGACTTCAACACATTCAAAAAAAAAAAAGGAAAAATCGTCTGGATGTTTTGCGAAAAACCAGACGAAACTAAGCTTGGGGTGAGAAAAATCAGAGGAATTTTCGTCTTGATATTTCATCCCAAACTCAACAGAAACTATCCAATTTCGTCTGGGTTTTTCTCAATTAACCCTATTTTCGGCTGGGATGGTTGTGACACAATTGGTAAGTTGATTTTCGGCTGGGTTGGTTGCATGCAATACAGACGAAAATTGGATTTCGGTTGGGTTGGTTACATCCAATACATACGAAAATTGGATTTTTACCTAGATTTTTAGGGTTTAACCCAGACGAAAATCCCTCTGAACACTCATCTTTAACCATTCAATCGATCAATTAAAGCATAAAAACTTAATCATAAACAAGATGAAACTGTTTTTGAGTTTCTTTGTTTAGTTATTAGGTTTTCTTAATGATTCAGGGGCATTTTGGTGTCATCTTTAATTTAAAAAAGTAATTTAGTCTTTTCATAGTTTTTTGACACCCCCTTATAACACACTCTAGGATAGGGATATTAAATTCGGTCTCCCTAGAAAATCAACCGGTCCCTAAATCAGCCTTTATTTGGAATATCTTGCTGACAAGGCAACTCAACCTAACATACATCACAATGACGAAGGATATCATACAGAAGAAATCAAAGACCCTCATACTAGGAAAGAGAGAACCTACGAAGAAAGCAAGTACTGATCAAGAACATGTTCAATCTAAAATCCCAATTCGAACGCTAGCCAAAGAAAACAAGATAAAAATAAGCCAAGACGATTCTGCTACCAGAAATCTACAGAAACAGAAAAGTACTACTTTACAAGGTGAAGGTCCTCATGATCAAGGTGTGAGGAAATCGCAATCACTGGAGGAAATTCGAAAACATAGACAGCAAGCACAAGCTTCTTCTTAACAAGCAAGTCCTCAGGAAAACAGAAAATCACAAAACTTGATATAACTTGAAAAGCAGATTACAAAATATCTTTAAATCTGGCATCAGTTCAGCTTGTTTCATAATGTACCATATATGCTACTCCTATAATGTATATCATGTCTGCTACCAAACCCATCCACAGATAGACTGGCCAAAACAAAAAAAAAAAAATCAAAGGATTTCAGAGATGAGAGTTCTCTGACATTATAGCTATACCATTGGCCTAGGAGAAACCACAAAAAGAGACAAGCTGCACGACTAAACAAAAACAGGAAACTGGGAGATTTTTAAAGGGAAAACAAGAGAATCATTCATTACCACCTCTTCCACGATACTCTAATCTTCTTCTTAAGGGATTAATCTTCAATTTCCTCCGAAAAAAGCGTCTTCCGCCATGAATAATCCTCTTGAACATGTTCTTCTTCCTAGTAGCAGCTTCATGCTTAGCAGTTTCCAAGGCATTTCTCAACTGCTCCACCTCCAACCTCACAGAACTAAGCTCCATTCTGAGACGGTCAGATTCCAAAATATTACTGTTGTCACTACTTCTCTGTGAAACCAACAAATCACTGAAAGGATCTCCCTGATGTTTGCGAAGTGTTTCAAGTGCATTTAGTTGACGTCTGGACTGCTCCAACTCTGAAGCCAGTGAATCATATGCTTGCTTTGCTCTGAAGTTATCAGATCTAAGTGTATCCATGGTTAACTTTGCTGTTTCTAATTGCATTAGAGTTTCACCCACCAGCATTTTTGCTTGAGCTTCAGATTCTGTGCAACGTTGGAGCTCTTGGAGTCGGTCATCTTCTGTAGAAGTTAACTCAAGAAGTTGACGATGGGATTCATCAAGCTTTGAAGTCAAGGATTTGAGTCGCTTATGTGCTTTCTCAGCCTCCTGTTGTGCATATTTTCTTTGAGACTCGCACAAGCCCAATTGATCTTTCACTTTCTTCAAGTCATCTTGGAGTTGGGCCAACTGAGGTTCTATGTCAGTCACTTTGCATGGGAGTTTCCTTCGCTGCTTGTAAGAGAATGGTAAGTAGAAAATTCAGTAAAATTTCGTATAAATATGCATATAAACAAACACTACAAGGGGGGAAATAAACATTTCCTCTATACTGTCTATCTAGATGAATTACCCAACTGTGTATTAAAAACCTATCTCAATGGTACTTGAGCAGGTAGCAGTAAGTTGTCAGTGAGTGTGTCATCTCAATGGAGGGCCTAGTTGTCCACTATTTGGACAGATTTAGTTGCTTGAACAGTTCAATCTTTCGGGTATAATAAGGTTTGAGAAAAGAAACTAATTTATTGGCACCTATCTGGTAATCTCAACTCTCACCGTAAAGAAAAACTGTAGGAGTAAATACTAGGACATAAGTAACTTGCAAGTTTTTCAGACTCGGCTGACTGAGGGCAACTCATTATCAGTCAGCGATTTCATGGGAAGTCTGAAAGCTGCTTCTGAAAAAATTAGCATTCTTTCCTTGACAGATTTTGGTTATACGTTAAATTACAGCTCTAAAGTGCGACATAAATTTTAAAATGTAAGAAGTTTGGGTACCTATGTTTTGCCAAAAGATGGGAAAGGGTGTGGTAATGTAAGTACCTCGGTTTCTGGGCTTCTGGGTGACTTTCGCTCAGCGACTTTAAGATTTCTTTCTTTCGGCGTCCTACCCAGGGAGTTTGGAGACGGTGAGTCAGCTTCAGATCCTAGCATCTTAAATTGGTGAGCAGTTCGAGTTGCAGTGGGACACGTCCTCTGAAGTCCATCCAGAGACCCAGTTCTGGTCAGGAAGTACAAAATAACAAGATCAGACAAAATGTTAGATCTGAAGGCATAGGAAGCTAATCTAAAAACAGATGCTGAAATGCAACACTAGATATTTGGAAACATTTGACACTAGCTAGTGAAAGGAATCATAACCCGCACACCCTGCTAGCTTCTTTACTAAGTCCCCCCTCAAGATGCAATCAAAGGAAAACACGAACACATGCCCTAAAACTCTCAACATTTTACAATTCAAGAAGGAAAAGAAATCCTCACAATGGCGAAAAGGAGAAGGAAAATTACCACAAATGGAAACAAGTCTCCTCATAAATTTTAAAAACCAAGAATAATAAGCATGGGAAAGGAAACAAAAACATTCTGTGAAGGATAATATAAAATAAAGAACCTATTGATGATATAGATAAATGGAAAAAAACAGAAACAAACAACCCTCAAATCCAATATAACGCAAACATACTCAGATTCAGCCACCATCCTTGGTTCCATTATACTGAGCCTGGGTGACCCTGTATCGTCCGAAGTAGTTGAATCAAGTGACTGCAGCTTTAGCACAGCATCTAGCTCAAGCTGCCAAGCTTCATCTCGCTCCTGAGATGCTCGGCGGAGCCGATCTTGGGTGCTCCCCTTTGATTCGAAGTACATTTGTAGAAGATTTGTATAGGAATCAAAATTCCTCAAAAGGCGTTCTTTACGTGCTTTCTCAACCTCCTGTTGAGCACGTTTTCTTGGATCTGTGGTGTTATTGAATTCATCGTGAGGTTGTATCCTCATTCGGCGAGAAACTGGAACTGTGGTCCGAGACGTCCTCCGAGGGACCCTTAGAAACCCAGTTCTGCTCACAAAATGATAAAGGATTTAGTAAAGGATCATACACTTAAGATTACAAAAACTAAAATCTAAAATCGCCAGCAACATGTAAAAGGAGATTCGTAAATATAACAAGACTAGCCCACCTAGACCAAATCCCACATTTAAAGAGCCGGCTAGATTTGTTTTTGTGTCTGATCTAGTGCTGCAGGTTACTAGACAGTGGAATGTGTGTCTCATTGTTCAACTATTCACACCTGACATTGCACAGCTCATTTTATAATCTTGTATGGACACCTAATAGCGAAGGAACATTTACTATAAAATCTACATACAAAGCTCTACAGCTCGGCAAGATTACTACAACATTCCTAGTACAGTATGGAAAAGACTATGGAAATCTCAAGCTCCACATAATATGGCGAAAACAGCTAGGAAAAGAAGACCGTCTTTTTTTGTATTTTGAAAATGTCCCTACTGATACTCTTAACATGTTAATGGACAGTTTCAGCACTTGTACTCTTTTCTAGTTAATGAAATACGAACAATTCAAGAGTTTTTATTACCTGTCATACAGTCCAGCTCCAAGATTGTAAGCAATCTGTTGAATGACAAAGAGTTCAGAAGAGGCATAACAAACGATGCCTTCATTAAGATTCTCAGCCCATGCTTTATCATCTAGCAGTTCTCCTTTCTTCTTGAAACCACGGAAGCGCTCTCCGAATACCAATTTGGCCACCTTTGCAAGACTCACATTGATAGGTCTATCCAGATAAACCTGATAAATTTCTTCAGCTAGTTTTCCAAGATCTTCATACTTTAACAGTGGAATCCAATGGTCAACCAACTCACCATACTCATCAAATTCATACCGTGTTGGAATCTTATCGTTAATCACCTTCCCCGGAATCCCAATATGAAATTTAGATTCTAATCTCTTTAAACGGCGTTTCATTTCCAGACCGACAAAGGTGAATCTAACATCATGAAAAAACCATTTAAGTGCCGGTGGATTATGAGTCTTTGACAATCTGAATATCAGTATTGAATGATCAACTATGAAACCAATCGAGCTTATGTAGTTATCCTTGCGAGATTCGGAATTACCCCAAAACTCGACACCAACAATCACCGATTTTTTTTCGGTATTCATCACCCTTAAAATCCATTTATGGGCTTCCAGTACATCACTGGTGACGGTGGTAGTGAGAGTTAGATCATCGTTAGGAATAGTGTAAATTGTACTAGTTAATTCTGCCATTTATTTTGAAGCTCTCTACGGTTAGGGTTTAAGATATTGGGATTCTGATGAAAAAAAGAGTGGAAGAAAAAGGAGGAGAAATGACAGAGGAAGCAACTGACAAGAAAATAATAAAAATGAAAAAGAGAGTGCCGTGGTGGGATTCTGAGAAGAGTAGCAAACACACAGACAACAAGGCTAAACCAAATTAGATACCAGAAATGACTAGACAAGCAATTGCAAGATAGGAGTGTAAGAATCAAAGGATATACGAGAAAATCATACTATGCAGACAGAGACCCTAACAATTGAATTCATAAGTAACAAACAAATAGAAGAAGGACAATAGAAACAATTGGGAATTGAAACGATTACCAAACGAAACAAAGGAAACGAAACCAATTAAACAAACCAGGCCCTTATCTGGTTGGTTTGCTGATATTTGAGTTAAAGATTGATAGCAATCACCTTCCTGAAAGAATATTGATGAAATTTGGAAACTAGGGTTTTTTTCGCTTGAAAATCGCCTTTCCTTCTCCACCGACCGCCACAGTCTTCAAAGAAAGCCCAAAGTTTTCAAGGTTTCTGAGACTTTGCCAAAGTGGCAAGAAACATGTTAGTACAAAGAAAAGATACCGAAGTGACGACCTTGATTATTTTGGGGCCAGGCCAGGCCCTTCAATGAGGGGGCAAGCAATAAAGTCTAGGATTGGAGGCATCCATCGAGGAAAACTCCATATGCACCCTAACTACTAGGACTACCAAGTTAGATTATCAACTAACTAAACACTCAATACCATCTCTCAATCCACATTAAAAGTTGTTTTAACTTACATTCCTATTGGTTGGTGAACATAACCATGGATTTCTATTGGCTTAGACATTCCTTATTTCCTTACATTTCGTGGCCATTGAATTTGGGCGGATCTCGAGGTGTAGAATTTCATCTAAAGGTGCACATTCATAGGTAGTGTTCACCACTTTTTCTATGGTCCATAACCCTCTTTTGAGCTGGGGGTGTGACAGAATATTTACTTCTGATTGGTCGATTGATAACAAATTTACTTACACCTCGCTTACGCGCCTTTTTAAAATCTCAAACCGTTCATTGTGCAGTTACGACAGCACCGTTGATCAACGGTAATATATAAGGAAGTAAAAAAAAAACAGGCAGCTGGAGGCGAGGTGCAAATACAGGAGAAAAGAAGATATTAAGGAAAGTAAATATATCGTATATGTTCGCTAAGATAGTCATGCCTCATTTATCTTGGAGGATCTTGATGTTAGATTTTCTACCTGTTATAGTATTTTCTACCTGTTATAGTTGATTCTGCATAGGGTAATATCGTGTTTAGGAATTAAACAACTTTCTTAGTGATTAGGGTTAGAGATATGTGAATGTCTATATATATAACTGATTACAC
>JAJJMA010112572.1:0-16945 GCA_023529015.1 Papaver nudicaule | reverse complement strand
TGGCGCCATGAGTCATGGCGACATGGATTATGGGTTAGCGCTAAAGCGCTGTGGAGGTTGGCCTTGGCCAAAGGCCAAGACCGTAGCCCCTTGGGCCATAGTGCTACGAGCCAATGGCGCTATGAACTCCTGGCCTTGGCCAATAGCCAAGGCCACTCCTATACTCGTGTCCTGGAGGCACCACACCCACGTTGGTCATGACAATTAGTCGACTCTACTCAGACTCAACTCAACTACGCAATGTTTGCGTATCACTCGAGACATCAAAACATCACACGGGGGGATAACTTTAGGGGTATTGGTCTGGCGGTCTACGGCAGTTGAAAGAAACTGATAGAGATAATGGACAGTTACGAGAAGATGGCGCGAGTGGACATGTTCTACACAACTCAGGCAGTTACGGAAACCAACCCATGTCTTCCACTCCTCCACTCTTCCGCGACTTCCACCTTCTCTGTCGAGGGATCAAGGTGAGTTCAAAACTATAAATAGAGGCCTTCTCTATCTTCCAAGGCAAAAAGATCTTCCAGAAACAACCAGATATTCAGAACACCTGAATAAACCATAGCCTCTGAAGTAAACACGCCTGAGCAACCTATCACCCTTCTAGCCTTGGATATTTCCAGTCACTCTCAGGACGGAAATCTTGAACTCTTACACCCAAAACACATCCTCAACCTGATCTCAAGTTTCTTCGTTGTTTCCCTCCCTAGATCAACCTCTATCCTCTCTGTGACCGAAGCAAGACGTGAACGGCCATTGACTTGGTTTAGGCTCGTCTTGTTCGACTTTGATCTCGAACACTACGAAAGTACTCAAAGACGGTGCATTGTTTTTCCAGGTAAAAACACTTGGCAACACTAACGGCAAAAATTAATTTGAACGACAAGGATGAAGGCTCGATTACTAAACACAGGCAAGAGCTCCCCAGCACATGGTTACGAGGGATTAAATTCGAAGAAGAAAACGATTGAAGAAAAGGAATCATGAGGGAGCTCGATAAGCCGAAGGAAGAAAGGTCGATATTGTTCAAAAGGCTGAAATCCTTTGTGGTTATCAAGGGGCAACTGTATTACCGAATGGCGGGGGGAGCCCTAGTGCGGTGCGTAGGGAATCAAGAAGCTGTGAACCTCTTGAACAGAGTTCATCAGGAAACCTGCGGGCACTCAGGAGTTGTTCCGCTATACAGAAGGCTACTAAGGAAAGGGTACTACTGGCCTGAGATGGCAACACAGGCCGCGACCTTACAAAATAATTGCACGGAATGTCAATCGCCGCCGCAACCATCAGAGGTATGCACGTCGAAGAATTGGACTGGAGGCAGCCATACATCAATTATCTAAGGAACAGATTACTCCCGGGAGACGATGTGGAAGCCTTAATAATAAAGAAAAAATCGGCGCGTTTCTTCATCGATGATGGGATACTATACAGGAGGAGATTTAACAATGGGGCCCTAAGGTGCCTAAGCAAAGAAGAAGCACAGATAGGGATGACCAAATCTCTTGAGATGGAGCATCAAGGAAAGCGCAAGTTATTCATACATATTCACGAAGGGGGGTACTATTGGCCTACCATGGAGGCTGACACAACAGATTTTGTAAGGAAATGCGATATCTGCCAGCTCCATGGGAATGTCATACAAACGTCGCACAAGGAATTACACAGTGTAGTTGCTCAGTGACCCTTCCACAGTTGGGGTCTGGACTTGATCGGCCCTATAAATCCTCTATCCTCTGGGAGGCATAAATACATAATCACGGTCGCGGAATATTCAACCAAGTGGGTAGAAGCAGCGCCCCTGCGAAATTACGAGGGAGAAACTATTGTCGCGTTCATCAAAGAATATATTATTTGTCATTTCGGCGCACCAATGATCATTCGCTCGGACAACGGTACTTCCTTCATCAACCAGAAGGTGGCAGATCTGTTGACCAGGTACCATATAAAATAGCACGCATCGACTGAATACTACCCGCAAGGAAATGGATTAGCAGAATCCACTAACAAAACGCTACCGAGGATTCTGAGCAAAACTGTCCACGATCATCACAGAAGCTGGCACGAGCAGTTGCCCCGAGCGCTATGGGCTTACAGGAACTCCAAGCGGAGCTCAACAGGGGCGTCTCCTTATTCCTTAGTATACGGGGAGGATGCCATCTTACCAGCTGAAGTGGCGGTACCATCAGCCAGAGTAGCTATGGATAGCCACACGGAACCGGATGATATAAGCAGAATTGCGCACCTCGATGCGCTCGCAGAACGTAGGGCCAGGGCGGAGCATTTCGCTGAAACTTACAGAGCTACTAAAGCGCGTTATTATAACAAAAAGGTAATATCGCGCTCCATTGAGGTTGGTGATATTGTGTTAAAAATCGCAAAGCACGTACAGAGAAAATCAAAAGCTGGGAAATTTGCGGCAAACTGGCGCGGGCCTTACATCGTGCGAAAGATTGCGGAAAGCGGTTACTACTACCTCAACCACATGAGTGGGAAGGAGATCGATACTCCGATCAATGGTAAATGGATTAAATTATACTATGCATAAGCGGATAAAGACAAAGGATAACGATAGTAGCTCCACTTCTCTTTTATTTATCTTTGTTCGTTTTCCCCATTACCATATGTAAACCAACGCGCCAGGAATTGCAGGGAGAGCCAATACCCACAAACCATCCAAAGAAGCCATCTTGACTGATTGAAATGAAACAGAATAACAATTGAAAACGCTTTTATGCCGACCAATTGGCACATATAATGTAAAGGAAGCCACTCCGGGCATGAACGACACGTATCCAATAGAAATATGTTTTCATAAATTAAAACTGGCCATACGGCATCTACACAAGGGAAAAGAATTAAACCAAAGGCATGACTGCGCCTACAGCTAGGGCGCGCCTACAACGCTCCAATTCCTCATCAACATCCCTGACAAATCGTTCGGCCTACAAGAGGCTACTAAGAGCGCTAGTACGACGACTATGAGTCCTGTCCCTTCGCCGACGAAGCCCTGCCTCATTATGAGAGCCAAATTGAACACCAGGAGCATGACCAGCGGCACAAGCGGCCTCCCATTCAGTGTGATATCCATTCCAAATCTGTTGGAGAGCCTCATAGTCTTCTCGTCTATGCGTAACCAATAGTTCCATTTCCTCCTTGACTGATTCCAGTCGCCCAATTTCGTGCTCCAGATCCTAAGGAGTGGACATAGACGGCGTCGAGGACAAGGTTACAAAATAGCCATGTAAACAAAATGCCATTTGAAACTGTTTGCAAACAAAGAAAGAGAAGAAAAAAACGAAATAGAAAAGAGAGAATGAGGATAAAAGAAAGATCAGAAAAGAATACATATATATACACATTCAAAAAGTCAATATTCAAAGGTTACATTTATTGTTACACGAATATCGAAAGGACATATCCATTGGCCACAAAACACCCCCTAGACACTTCGACTCTGAAACGAACGACACAATACAAAAGCACGGGCCAAAGATACATTTATTATGCGCAGAGCGCGAGAGACATCGTACAAACTCAAAGTTAAAAACCCGTCGCGCCCTACAGCTCCGGAGACGTTCCAAAGAAATCTCATCAGGCTCATTCCCAAACAGTGTCATCCCCTCCACTAAGGAGTTTACTTCAGCAAACTCAAGGCAAGATTCATCCGACAGCTTCCCAAAATAAGTAACCACTATAGGCAAGACAAAGCTCTCCCTACGCAAACGATGAATTTCATCTATAACCTCCTCGCGAGATAACGCCATCCACCCAAGTGTCTGCAAACAAAAAGAAATGGAGGATGCAAACAAACAAAATAACCCAAAAACAAAACAGATAATCCAGCTATTTATACATGATCAGTCATTAATACGAGCATTAAAGACCAACACGAAAATCAATATCCATAATCCAAACAGCAAACAAATAAATTCCTCTAAAAAAAAGGTCGGGGGGGGGGGGGGGGGAAGAATTCACGACTCGGCCTCAAATTCAGCCAACTCCTTTCGCTTTACTTCCATCTCTTGATTGACCTGCGATCTCCTGTTCAACCTCAACGAGCGCATCAGTAACATTACTGAACTCCAAGGCGATCTTCCTCTGCTCTTCAGTATTGGTCTCGACCTCGGACACCAACCGCTTCTTATCTTGAACCAGTCGCTCAATCTCGGCGGATAGCTTCGAGGTTCTGGGATCATGCTTGGTCCTCACCTTTTTTAGCAGCTGTTGCAGCCAGGTAACGTTAAACCGCATATAGTCTGCAGTCAAAAGAATCCGCTCCCATTTCGCCATCTGACTCTCGGAGGGTGGATTCTGTTCCGCGCCGAAAAGACCGTCTGACACGACCAACAGGTCGCGGATCGTTTTGACTTGTGCCGCCGCCCCGAGACAATCTGTCATTTTCGCAGGCACGAGGTGGCCATGACGCTTTAGAATTTTAGTGTAAGTACCCACGTGCGTCGTAGGGACCCAGACCCATGAACGAGCTCAAAAGCATCGTCTTCAAAACCAATCTCTGCACGATCGAAGGCTCGTTCGAACATGGGCAGAACAGCAGAATTACGGACTGTGCTGGCAGGAGAAAAATAAGCCGTGTTAACAGAAGAAGAGCGAGCTATATTAATAACCGGAGAGCGACCCTTAACGGTAGCAGGCGAACCCAACACCGTGGAAGCTGAGGGGCGGTTGACAATTTTATCGTTCCTAGGAGGCAAAGAATTCTTCATATGTTTCTCGCTACCCGCGCTATCAGTTTCTTTGTTCACATGTTTTCCCATATCCGCTTCCTACCAAAAAATAAGTCAGTTGCGCAACACCAACTCATAAGTGATAAAGTATCCAAAACAAGCCGACATATCACACCTGCTCTGAGGGTACTGAAGTCGCGTCCTCTTCAACGTCTGTATCACCTGCTTGCTCGTCAGAATAATCACCTTCGATGGAACCTAGAGCAAAATGTATACACCAAACAAACTCAAAACCCTCTCGATTCACAAAAATGTAACAGATACTAGGGCCTATATATAGGTTTTTTTTTCGCTTGAAAAGGGGGATTAAATGTGCTACACGTGTAAGATTTAGTGCGTACCTGGATCAGACAGTACAGGAACAGAAGAAGACGGGCCCATTTGATGTTCTTTCCCTAACATCGATGAACTGAAAGATTCCAAAATGGCAGACGGAGAGTTCAGGGGGTTAACCTCGCCGTGCCTAACGGAACAAACTAAAGGCTGTAAGCGAGTTAACCTCATCACATCAGCTGGCTTGGGGCCAGCGCTTTTGTTACGATGTTCAAGTTCTTTCACAAACCCTGGATTGCTCGAGCGAGCAGGAGACTTTACGGACGCTTCACGTTTCCTCTTCGAGGAGGCTACCGGACGCGCCTGTTTAGTACAAGACTTATTAGAAAGGGAGGAAATACACCGAGGAACGGGGACTATGCCTGCTTCCTAGTTTAGTTTATCAACCAAGGCCTTCCCACGCCACTCATGCTCTGGCATATTAAGCCACTCCTCCAGAGACCGCTTACGCGGTCCTGGGTCATGAGCGTCGTCAGGCTACGCGCAAACAAAACCTAAGTAAATATAGGACTCCAGAAAAAAATGCAAACATCGAATTGATACGCCAAACGGGCGGTTACTTACTGCAACACCTCTGCCCAACACAACACTGGGCGCCGAAGGAGACGGTTTGGGGACTCTGGTTGTCCGCGATCGTCTGTGTTCGCCAGCAGGTTTTGGGGAGGGGAGGGGGACTTTCCTCTTTGACTTGTGCTACACAACTGCGTCATGATCCAAAGGAAGAGGACCCCAAGCTGTCTCAGAAGAATTCCGAGCGCGACCCTTGTTTCCCGGGAACCAGCCTGAGAGGTTCTCCTATACTCTTCTCAATCACAAAATGACCGACGCGATGCATCTCATAGAGCTCATCGTTGTCCGACGCGTGGTAAATAACACGAGTGGTGACCAGAAAGTTCATCACGCGCGTCAAAAGCTCTTCCCAATACACACGCCAATCCGCAGAAACGCGGAGAGAATCCCGAGCAGGTTGGGGATAACGGATAGTGAAGGGGACTGGACGACAGCGAAGCATGCCTCCATCAGAGTAGACAAACCTATCATAACAAGTGTCAATCGAGGCACCATCCAGGATAAGAGGACGCAAGGGAGGTGGAGGAACCCTCTGGTCAAAATTCGCTTGGTGGACAACCCGATCGAAGTTATAAGCCTCAACAGAAAACGCGCCCCCGCAAAAACCAGGGAGGTAGCCAGACGTAACTGACAAAACAAAGTCCACTTCGCTCGCCTGATTCACCCTTCGAGAATCGAGGATCTCCTCCTCGTTGGAGTAAAAGGTGTAAGGAGTAGGCCCAACGCGGCCATCAGTGTATGGAGAAAAACAAAACTTGCTTCCAATATGCATATAATTGGAAACGGTGTCAAGAGATTTAGGCAACTTCCGCTTATAAAGATGGGCGCGAGGATAAGTATACACCATGGGATCTTGATAAACCTCCCCATCCTCGTTGACTCGTTCCTCAAAGCCATGAATGGTAAGCGTCTGGGCTGGACCCTGGAAAGCGCTCTCAAGACCACATCTGAAGGAAGCTTGCGGGTACGAAAGTCTCGACAGTGTGCACATTAGCAGCCCTCTGGATGTCGATCACGAGCAAGTCCAAGTGGTGATAAAGTCCGCCCAAGAACATAGAAGCCAAGGGGAAAGATACGCCATGCGCCATCAGGACGGCCATTGGCATAAGCTCTTCCCTAATTGTATCCCCCGGGCTGAATTCGAAGATGTCATGACTTAACCAAAAAAGAAGAAACGCGGCCAGTTTCAACATCTCCGAATCCTCGCCGTAATCCGGACATTCCCAGCGGCCCTCCACCATTTTCGGTACCCAGTACTTCACGAATAAAGCATAGGAAGAGCGCCTTTTCTTTTGCTTGCTCGAAGTGGCTGCTTCGGTATCATCCTCGCCTGAAATATGCGAAGACAAATTTGTGATTAGTTGCGCAGGATGAAAAAACTCCCAAAAAAAAAAAAAAAAAAAAAAAAAACGAGCCAAAGGAATATTACCTCGTGCGCCTTCATG
This sequence comes from Papaver nudicaule, assembly GCA_023529015.1. NCBI lineage: Eukaryota > Viridiplantae > Streptophyta > Magnoliopsida > Ranunculales > Papaveraceae > Papaver > Papaver nudicaule. The sequence continues at coordinate 9,849 of JAJJMA010112572.1, read as the reverse complement.
TTCCTCGCCCCCTTCTAAATCGTCATCATGAGCGCCCTCATGTTCCTTACCCTTTTCTGGATCATCTCCGGCTCCCTCGGCGAGAACGTCCCTTGCGATCTCCTTGGATTTCATCAGAGCGATAACCAAATCCCAATCCTTGTCACGCATACACCCTGCGACAGCTGACTGGTGCCAATAGCAAGAACCATGGGACTGTAGCAAAGTGAGAGCGATTACGTCCTCAAGAGTAATAGTCGCATCTCCCCAAGCAAAATGGAAGGTGTGGAACAAAGAAATCCAACGTGTGACTAGCTTGTTCAGATCGGAGTTACTGCGGCTGCAGGATCGACATTTGGATGCTTTGATAGCATCAAGAACGCCAATCCCTTCAAGAGTACGGGCATAAGACTCATGATTTCCAATGTAATCAACCCACGCCGACCAGCCATCCTGGGGTTTCGCCGTGGATTTATAGACGATGTTTGGAAGCTTATAATCGCCACGGTTTATAGCCAAGCGAGGGATCTGTTCAAAAGGAGGAAATGACCACCCGCTATCATCCGGGTTCAACAGCCACAGAGGGTCGGCTGGCAGAGGCGGCGGCAGTTGGTTCAGAAGGCGCTGATTAAAGAAGTCATCGGGGTACTCCGTACCAGGAAGAGGAACAAAGGCGCTTTTGAGGGAAATGCTTCTGGTGAACAGAGTGTGAGAAAACAAATCGTCTTCACGATCAGGAGGGGGGAAGACATCAAGGTTAGCATTCTGCCCCCCCCCCCCCCCCCCCTATCTGGCGCGACCTCAGGGTTCACCTCGTCTTCATGATCAAAGGCGAGCGGTTCGTCTTGCAAAGGCTCGTCGTAATCACTCATGGTAGTAAAGGAAGAAAAGAAAAGAATTTTTAACCAAGGACAATTTGGCTGGAGGAAGTGAAGGTAAAAGGCTATTTATACTGAGAAGAGAAAAGTGAAAAGGAGAGCGTAACCGTCCGCCACCTAGGCCACGATGCCAATAACTCATGGACTTGCGCTGCCACGTAGGCCATGATCCTGGAGTAAACAGAATTTATTATGGGCGATGGTCAGGGGACTTGGTTTTTCATGGGTGACGGTCGACCCGGCGCATCCGCCCGCCCGAACCGTCAGGGGACCAATGTGGATACCTCGAGTCTATGGGGCCTAATGGGCTTGACACATACTAAGTTAAGCTTATCTAGTTGGGCTTGGGTTTAGACATTTTGGGTGTTTAAGAGACAAAGGGTGGCAATTATGTTAATAAGTGACTAAGAGGACACATGACAACCTAGGAGTGTAAGAGAGTCTCTATAAATAGGGCTCTAAAAAGATCATTAAGAGAGGTTTTTTGGAAGAGAGAGAAATTAGACTACACTCTTAGGAGAGAAAGAGAGAGAGAGAGAAAAAGGGAAATGAGATAAATTGAGATGCTACCTCTGTGACTCGGATTGGATTGTTACCCCATTCACACCCAACCATCTATCTAACCCAAATCTGACACACTTTCCATTATTGACTACGATTTTGATGCAACTGTAAGCTTCCAACTCATCTTATTCTTTTCTTCGATTTTGATGCAACTGTAAGCTTCCAGTTTGGCTTTTTCTATATCATACCACATACTTCTACCCACTGTATCTTTAACCTTCGTTTGCACTAGGAATTCAGCTCCAGAACGTAGTCTTTTCGCAGATAATTTGCCTCCACAATGCACCCTTCTCATTCGCATATCTTCAGTGCCATTTAGCTTGTAAAGAGTTGTTAACACTTCTCAAATTTTTGGCCTACAAGCTTTTCTCCAAGCCTCCAAGCCACCCAACTCATCATATTCTCTTCTTTATCTTTACCCCACAAAATTTTTCTCATGATACTTCTCATTTTCTTCTCAACAGTTGTCGGTAACTGAATTAAGGAAATGAAGTAGATAGGTGCTAAATAAGATTTGCTCTCCCAACTTTGTTGCAATACCTCTTTTTCCAAGAAGTTAGTTTGACTTGCATCTCCCATATATCCTCATTAAGCCCTAGATCCAAATGAAAATTTACCCCTAGAACAACCCTAGAAAAAATCCAAATGATGAAAAGCATCGATTGATGGCTTCGAATTTATTAGGAAAATAATTGCACATCCTGAATACCTGAGCGGAAAGTCATAAGATCTTAGCTCTCAATATCTAGAGTCGCGATCTTGAAGTATTGAACTGGATGTCTCTCTGAGAGAGAGAGAGAGAGACAAATGGAGTTAAAAAAAAAGAATTTAGAACTTTTTAGAATTCGATCAGTCTTGCAATCAATGTACCCTAGCGGGTATTTAAAGTTCACATGCTACCACAACAACCTAGATCAAAAAGCTGCTCCCACCATCTCTACAACCCTTGTATCTCACACTTGGCGAAATCGCAATGGTCAATTTTTCTAGGCCAACTTGTCTTCGATGTGTTTTATATTATTGATTTCTTCTTGTTGCACCCACATGCATTCCTAAATCGATTATATGCAAACTATCAGTTTTACAAACCAACTCCCTAGCAAGATCTAAAACATACTTATCCGCACCAATACTAGTCATCTTCTCCAAGTTGAGTTTGAGACCAGTTTAAAACCTCAAACATTATCAAAATTACCAGCAATCTTCTAATCTCATTCCTATCCACATCCAAGAAGATGATTGTATCATCTGCAAACTGTAGATGAGAAATCTGCACCCAGTTATCAGACGCTTGAAAGCCAGAAACACCACCATTATGCACTGCTTCATTCAGCAATATAGAAAGAGCTTCCACAACCAGTAGAAATAAGAAAGGCGATAATGGGTCACCTTGTCGTATACCCTTTGTAGGCTTTATTCTATCTGTAGCAACACCATTCACTCAGACTTAAAATTGAGCTCCCTTCACACACAATTCAATCCACCTAATCCACCTTTCACCAAAACCATGCATTCTCAATATTGTAAACATAGAATTCCAGTTCACATTATTCTCCATGTCGATCTTACATAAAATTCCAGGCCTTCCTTGCTTTATTCTGCTATCAATACACTCATTTGCTATAAGGGTACCATCCAAGATTTGTTTGTCTTTGATGAAAGCTCCTTGAGCATTTGATATCAGTTGGGGCATAACCATCTTCATTCTATCAGCTAAAAGCTTTGAGATGATTCTATAAAAACAGCAAATGCAAGCTTATAGGCCTAAATTCCTTCCCAGTTGCAGAATCTTCTTTCTTCGGTACCAACTTGATGAATGACATGTTAAGTCTCCAGTCAGCTTTCTCTTTCTAAAATAATTTGCTCGTATTATAGCAAGAAATTTTTTAATGGCGATTAGTGCTGGAGACACATCTTTTGATGACACATTTGCTAGAATAGTATAGATTATGTATCAAACTATTCTTATAAACATATATAGTATAAGATTTTAGCACTATACAGAGTTTGCAGTATATGTTAAATATATGTACTTGTAGGAACAAAAAAAAAATTAAGTATTCAATGTGTATATAATTTTAGATGTACCTCTTCTTCTTATATAAATAAAAATTCATTTATCAATAAATAAAAAATTCCGCTAAACGGATATTTTTTTGGGGTCCAAAGGCATTCATTTATCGAGGTTCTACTGTACCATTTATTGAAGAACTGAAAAGGTTTGAACTTTATTAAACTCAATCCCAAGAAAGCCACCTATTCACAAGAGTGAATGTTGAAATGCATTATTTAACTTTTCTTTTTTATCAAGCAGAGTTTATATTAAAGTTTACAATTCTGGAATTACCAAGTTCAAAACAAGGATTTGATGCAAGAAGCTTGGAGATTGGACTTTTCTTCATATATGGATAGATGTATCTAGATCTTGATTGTTGCATGTTAATCTATCCGTATCGTAACATAAATGATGGCCGCCTATAGACAGATGTATGTACCGGTAAGAGGTTTTGGTGTGGATAAAGTTGGCACAACAGAGTGACCTCATCTAAGCATAATATACCATATTCGTTTCTCATAGCTAAGAGTCAGCCTGGTGCTACATATAGGCACACTGGGAGACAAATTTATGTATGACTCTTGATCTCGTTAGAAAGATGCAAATACTACTGCAGAGACCAATAAGACCTCTGGACTTGAGAAATTGCATTTTATATTCATAAACCAAAATGGTTTTGGAAGCTAAAGGCATGATAAAACATACTTATATATAAAGTGCGGACTAAAACAACTGCAGACCCATAACAACCATGACAAAGCAGAAATAAAAAGGACAAGAATGGACATTGCTTTCTTCTCTCGCCTCTTCTTCCTGTTTCCGTTTCTTCTATTCTTCTTTCTGTTAATCGATCACAAACAAATAGTTTCTTTCTGTGGAGAATTAGAGTTGAGTGAAACCAGGCTTTTAGCATAACTCACCATAGGACCAAAGCACGACCTATTGAACTTCGCTTTTCTGGCACTTGGATGCTTCAGGTCTATCCAAGCTAAACCACCGTTAGCTTGCAGTAAAACTGTGTCACCTTTTTTTGAAGACCAAAGCAATCTCAAATTACCAACGTTGCTAAACAACCCTAGGGTAATGGAATACTGTTTAACCCATGATTCTTGGACTCCATATTCTCGCATCACCCATACATCAAACTTAACCTTTTCCTTACTTTTTGTATCAAGTAGACAAACACAACCTCTCAACACTCCCACAGTCAACAAAGGATTGCTACTTTTGGAAATTATTTTTGGTAGTGGCGTATCTCTGAAACTCTCATCGCTGATATCTAAAGAGACTATAACTTTGTTCAAAAGTGGAGTTTGGGCATGAACTATGCCTAACCAATGAAGAGCATTTCGAACAAGAACCCCAGGGGCTCTGACAAAAGCAAACCAATAAGGAATTGTTTGAATGCTATTCCTATTCCATGAATTCGAACTTAACGTATAGACGTAGACCGTAGAAGTATCCGTTTTTCCTCCGTAGGATACAACTTTGAACAACTTGTAATCGTCCTTCTTGCAATCATAACCAAACCCATATGCTGTTGCAATTTCAGGTGCTGATAATTTTTTCGGACAATCGGGTAAGTTTTTGTATTCGTTTGTTGCTGGGTTCCAAAGACAAAGGCCTACCTTTTCCCTGCATGGTAATGCGCCTTGGAGGAGAACCAAACCGTTACAAGAACCAAGCAATTGATCCAAAGATGGTATCGGGTAGTCCATTTCAACAGCAACTTCATCATATTCACTTTTCTCTAACAATAAATCATAACCAACACTGTAAATCACAACCCTGTCCTTACTCTTGTCGAAAAACATGAGACCGCTGGTAGTGCTGTTTTTCTGGATGTGCATCTTAGCAAAAGTAGGTCTAGAAATTAATTCAAACCAAGTTTTGCAAACGCACTTACATATGAATAGTGATCTGACTGGTACCCTTAGAATGATTTCAAGGTAGATATCCTCTGGGATGCTCGACATTGCAATTCTTTTTCTTCTTCTAAGAATATTGCTTGAGAGGAAGAAACTAGGATTTCGACTAAAATAGTAAAACATATTTATAGGAGTACAATTAACCATAAATACAGACAACTAGCCTAGAATCCTACCATAATAAGAGACTTACACATTACCAAGCTGGCTACTAGAGTTGGGCCATAATAAAAGAGGAATAAATAAATATGACCACATAAATATAAAAGACCAAATATACTTGGGCCATAATTAAGCATAAAAGAGGCATAAGTATATACATTACCACCTAAATATAAAAGACTAAATATAGTAACATAGACTCAGTTTAACCTATAGAGTAGGGCTTTGTTTAGGAATATAACCTTTCAAGTTATACGTAGGGCTTTGTTTAGGAATGTTGATTTGTGTATTGTGGCTTACTGCTAGTTGTGTTGGACATTGTTACACGCAATTGCGGATGGAGCTTTGTTAATATGATAAACCTCGTTAGTAATACTAATCAGAGGAATATGAATCAGGGTAGCTTCTTCAAGATAAACAGCTTACTGGAGAAACTATAACTGAGGAAAAAGATATTGGTGACTGAGATGTGAAAATAATCGAGAAGAGTAAAAATGGAAATTGTGACTCTGGCCTGGAAACAACTGATTGTCTCCAAGATCATCAATGGGAGATGAAGATAATAGAGTAGATAGAGTGACAGACATCAAAAGGAACATGTAGCGCCCACCAAATGCGATCTCGATCCACAAGGCTCCCGAGTTTATAACCCAAATATTTTTGAAAATCGAGTGAAAATTGCAAATAAAAAACGAGGGTGTAAGTCTTTTGCCTGGTCCTACAATTTCACATTGCAAGGAAAACAATAAGAAGAGACACCTGAGATGCAAGTTTTGGCTCTTGAGCTGTAAGCTACATTCCCAAGCATATATAAAACTCCGTTCACAGATGAGCTCTGATGCTAGGACTTATTTAGTATGGTTCAAGTTAGAGTTTTGTAATTGAATTAAAGTTAAAGAACAAGGATGTCGTAAGTAAATGAGAAGCTAACCTGATTGGAAACTTGAGGTCTGAGAAGCTGTTTCGTCTGAGAACGAAGGAGCGCGGCTTGTCCCATCGTTACCAGCTATCTTCCGATTGTTATGCAAATGGGGATAATTTTATACTTTCAGATTGGAGACTCTATCTTTTGAGTCAATGTGGCTGATCTTCAATCTCCTGTATTGTCAAATACGCTCTTCTACTTGTGAATACCCAGCAATGGGGACAACAAATCAATACATGGGGCATGCTTTTGAAGTTTTTTCCAATAAATACAAGGGGAAGGATCCCATGACATGGTTATAATGACATTAAAATAACATGGTCGCACCGTTTTTTTCATAACTCTCAAATGATAAAGAACTTAACGCTAATTTTTTGTTGGCATAATCTTCGTGTAGGGCTCTATGTTCCTACCAAAAATGAGTGCATTCCAAAACTTATAACACCACATTTTACCGATTTGAAAGTTAACCATTGATTAATTTTTTTGATCCAACGGTTAAGACTATAAGTGGTATTTGATGGTTAAGAAGATATCTATAAGAAGAACATGGCACCAAAAAATTAGCTCCAAATTCCTTATCGTTTGAGAGTTATGAAAAAAACGGTGCGACAATGTCATTTTAAATTGGCTAATTTAGGGACCCTCCCTATTTGTTGAGAGACCCCAAAACAATATTACTATCCTAGGATGGGTTATAAGGGGTGTCAAAATGCTATGTAAAGTATAAAATGCCCCTGAAACAAAAAAATTCGGTTGGAAAATCCAAATTTCGGTTGGTTAAATCCAGACGAAAATGGGCTAAATCCAGACGAAAATGGGCTAAATCTAGACGAAAATTGGCCAAATCCAGACGAAATTCAATTTGCTGAGTTGTCACAACCAACCTAGCCGAATTTAGTGTAAAAAAAAAACAGACGAAAATGGACTAAATCCAGACGAAAATGGGCCAAATCCAGACGAAATTCAGTTTGCTAAGTTGTCACAACCAACCTAGCCGAATTTAGTGTAAAAAAGAAAAAAACCAGCCGAAAAAAAAACTAGATGAATGGATTTTGAATAGGGTTCAGTGTGATTTTCGGCTGGATTGAGCCCTAGAAAATCCAGCCGATATGTTCACTTCTTTGAGTTATCGTCTGTATTGCATGCGCATAATCTAGACGATATTGTAGTTAGTAATTATTCGTGTAGTTATCGGCTGGAATTTTAGCCCATTTCTAGCCGATGTTATATGATCAATCCAGACGATATGTATAATTTAGCCTATTATCGTCTGGATTGCCTTTGTGTCACAACCAACCTAGCCGATAATAGGCTAATTTTTTGAAAGTCTAGACGATTTTGAAGTTGAGATGAGATTTGAGGAGTTATCGGCTAGGTTAGTAGACACAATTCAGACGATATTAGCACTAATTATATAGGGATAGTTTGGCCATTATGAAAATATATTGGATAAGGGGTCCCTAAATTAGCCAATCATTTTAATGTCAATATAACCATGTCATGGGATCCTTCCCCTAAATACAAACCTTAACATCTTCCGAGCCTCTCTTCAGCTGAGAATTTCGAATGGTGCACTAGAAAAAAACCCAAGACCATCACAATCAATAGAAGGTCCTCCGCCAAATCGAATGGAAGAGTAAGTTGCAAGAGAAATTTATCAGGTGGTCACCAAAGTCCAAGAGCAGATGTGCCTAAGAAAGAAGTATTACAATTTCAAGACGTGGCAGTATACGCAAATGGGAGACAATCCAATAAATGAAACAACCAGCCTCGAACGTTTGTAAATCTCTCACCAAGAACTCCTCCAGCAACTTGTTGACAGTGTACTGAATTCTTTTCCTGTTGTCCTCAGCGCCAAATAATGGTTCCTGTGATTTGGATAGTTGATTCATATAACCTCCTCTATGGTGATTGATTTTATTTTTTTTATCACACCACCAGTATGGTTGTTTCTTACACGGCTATATTGAGTGGGATGAGGAGCATAAAATAAGACACATCTATGTAAGTTTAGATTAATCAATAAAGATGGTGTTCAAATACGCAGGAAGCTAAAGAACATAACCAAAAAAAAAAAGGTAATACTAGAGTACTTAAAGTTCATCCAAACCGAAGGTTCATATCAACTTTAATACCAATAGGAGAAAGTACACTCATCCTTGCTGAATATTTCTCTTAGAACATGGGTCCGAGAGGATTGTCCCTGTAAACTAGATTACCGTCTCGTGGCAGATTTATCTTGAAAATATATATCCTCCCCTCAGATGAACATGATATATACATGCTACTTGGAGACGCACTAACATCGAAAATTCTTCTACCTTCAACTGGTAACTCAAAATATTGCTGCAAAAGGTTCAAAAGGACATGCAGGTCTCTTCAGATTATGGATCACAAAAATCAAGGTAAAGTGAAAAATACACACAACATACTAGGGAAGGTTTTTACCCATTTAGTATCGGGCTTCCAGAGAGATGTCGTGTTGTCATTTGAGCATGATAATACTACGGAGTGGGAATCGTGTCTTATCCATCTCATTCCAAGCACACCTGTAGCAGTAAAATAAAATTAAGATAACATCTACTCCTGTGTCTCTTGTGGAAATAACAGTAATTGACACAATGGATAATGGACGCAATGCAAAATTAATCAGATAGCTGAATCAAGCTCCAGATCCATACAGCCGAGCCAGAGATCTATTTCAGGGTCAAATCATAGATTGCAAAATTGTGTTTATATTCCAAAATCCAATGACAACAATCGCAGTCTATGTGATGCTGAGAAGGCAGCAAAATTTCAAGTTTATCACTCAATTACTTCTGGCAACAAGTCCATGGGGACAGATAAGTTTGATCGGGGTGAAAAGGAAATCTCTGAGTGTAGAGATTGTGCTGTTAACTCTAATATTATCGCCATGGTGGGGGAAACGGCTATAACAATGCATCTATGCAACTTACTAATGATGTTAGTGGCAAAGAAGGTGGAGTGCCACAGCACATTTGTAATGGTCACAGTGCAGGTGTTAGGAGTTTCTTTGACAAAGTTAACATGAATAGGGTTCGTCATGTTGCTTTGAGTGAGCATACTGGCATTGGAACTGTTGCCAATTGTGCGCTACATAATGTGGTTGGAAAAGAAGATGGAGTTTCAGCACATGGAGATGTAGGTGCAAAAGGAACAGTAGTGGGTATGTTCGTGTCGAATGATCTAAACACTATTCGCTCATCTGTTGGTACAGATGACGGAGTCCACGGTTTGAATAGAAAAGTCGCAATCTGACACAGGTATTGAGGCTTTGATAAGTTTCTGTTGAGACTATTAGTCCCACATTGTATGGGCAATCTAAGATCCTGC